>VUQI01055104.1:9309-40300 GCA_015106735.1 Paratilapia polleni | reverse complement strand
ATGAAGAACTTACCAAATCTTCTCTGCCAATGCAAACAGCTTATTCTGCTATTGACTCTTGTTTGGTGTCGTTTATTGGAATGGATGATTGAAGTCTGAAGAAACAAGACGTATTGGCAACAATTTATTCATTTAACAAATAGGGGCCTCAGTAGCATGCGGAAGAACCATACACAGCCACGACAGCCTGGCACCTCCTCCTCATGCTGGTCACCAGCTTGGTCACACACTGCTGTGGGATGGCATCCTTCAACCAGCATTTGTCGCAAATCAGCCAGTGTGGTTGTGTTGGTCACTCTGGCACAAACAGCACGCCCAAGCTGATCTCACAAGTGTTCAGTGGGGTTGGGATGGGGTCAGGACTGTAGGCAGGCCATTCCATCCTCTCCACTCCCAAATTCTGGAGGTAAGCTGTTTGGCATTGGCAGAGAAGATTTGGTAAGTTCTTCATGGGCGCAACCCACATACTCAGCTCTGCTGCTCAACCTGCAAATGCATTTTCCTTACAAATGTGGGACCATTTAAAGGGAAATTAACAGGCTTTCTAACTGTATGAGATTCATTGCCAAGAAGCATTTTTACAACAAAGAAATAATTGACCAAACACAAATTTCCTTACTTTTTGTGCTAAGTATACATCATGAGTCAGCGGAGTGGAAGGACAAGTCACACGAGAAAATAGAGAAGGACTATTTAATGCTTATGTTGAAGCCACCGATGGCACAACAGTAGAAACAAAACATCTTGTAATATCTACAAATCAGAAAAATATAGGTCAATAAGGCTTTTGAATGATTTTCTAATTTCTTAAACTGTTTTCCCACATGAGCTCCTTGCATTTAACTTAAAATAAAGGCCCCAGAATTGCTGCCAACGTTCCCATTCTAATACCACATTGTGGTGAGTTGGGTAGGCCTGATGCGGCTAGAAATGTGATTTCAGAATAACAGAAGAATCAGACACAAATGGAATGGATAGGGGTGTTGGTGCTGCCTGGTGGGCCTATCAGTCAGTGTTAAGGCTGCTGAGAGGGCTGTCTCATAGGCGGGCTCTCCTGCACCAGCCATTTCCCATGGCCATTTGTCTCTGTCCACTTTCTTTCCCTTTCCTTGCCGCCCTTTTTTTCCCTTTCATCTCCTCCTCCCTCTCATCTTCGATTGCTCATTTTGGACTCTCAGTCTTGTTCGATCTGCTATTTTCTCTGGTTCTCTGCTTTTTGCACCACCACAACACTCTTGTTTTCCTTTTTTCCAACTATTCCCCCTGGCAAACAAGGTGTTTTGGCAATCAAAACTAGAAACTGGAGTAGAGCTAATAATACGCTAATATCACATTATTCCACTGAACACCCAATTATAAGTAAGGATTTCTGCAATTTAATACTCATTTTTATATATTCGATTATTGTTTTTTTTTTGTTTTTTTTATATATACATAGTACTCTTGTAGCTCTCCAGAAATAGTTTGGGTAGGTTTTTAATTAAAAAAGGGGGAAAAAATCTCTGCACTGTTTTGTACCTGTTGCTGATTTACAGACTGATTCACAGAAAGATACTGATAGAAAGAACCTGTATTTTTTTTTCCTTTATTTATTCTTCTTTACTTTGTCCTCTTTTCACTTTTGGGAATTACTTTCTTTTATTTTGCCCTTAAGATCAGTAGGGAAATTTATATATATATATATATATATATATACACACACATATATTCACACACTTCAGCTTGGTTTTAGAGCAGCAACAATACTTCACATAATATCAGTTATGTTGTTGCAGTATGTTGTTCATTAGGATTTACTAAGCTATCTTTGAATTTTTTCCCATGATACTCTTATGCCATACTTCCCCAGAGTTCTCTAATCTTTTTGGCATTCACTTTATTATGTGTCAAACTCAACACCATGTGCCACCACACAGCTGTAAACAGACCATATAAAGTCATTACAAGCAGATGTTTAGTTCTGGTTTCCTTGGAGTTTGGAGTTGTTGGTGCCTATCTCAACCTCCACCTTATCTTGTGTTTGTTCTGTGCAATTACATCTGTGGTTTAAACAACTATTTATATTCTTACTTAACATTTAAAACAGAGTGGCATAAACTGAAGAGAAACAGTTAAAATGTGACCAAATGAAGACCTTAAACCATAAGACAAAATAAGACTAAAAATTTGTTAATTTCCCCAAAAGTTGGGACATTGTGTAAAATATAAATTAAAAACAGAATGCAATTATTTGCATCTCATAAACCTATGTTTTATTCACAATAGAACAGAAAACATATCAGATGTTTAAACTGAGACATTTTACTATTTCATGAAAAATATTAGCTCATTTTGAATTTGATGGCAGCAACACAAAACAAAAGGCTGGAAAAGTAAGTAGTACTAAAAAGAAACAGCTGGAGGAACATTTTGCAACTAATTAGGTTAATTGGCAACAGTTCAATAAAATGACTGGGTATAAAAAGAGCATCTTAGAGAGGCAGAGTTTCTCAGAAGTAAAGATGGGCAGAGGTTCACCAATCTGCAAAAAACTGCATCTACAATTTGTGGAACAATTTCAGAATAATGTTCCTCAATGTGAAATTGTGAAGACTTTGAATATCTTGTCTGCTACAGTGCATATAATTGTCAAAAGATCTGAGAATCTGGAGAAATCTCTGTGCGCAAGGGACAAGGCCCAAAATCAGTACTGGATGCCCGTGATCTTCAGGCTCTCAGGTGTCACTAAATTAAAAACAGGTATGATTCTGTGATGAGAATCACTGCATGGGCTCAGGAACACTTCCAGAAATCACTGTCTGTGAACACAGTTTGCCATGCCACCCAGAAATGCAGGCCAAAGCCCATTTAAAGTGGACTGAGGCAAAGTGGAAAACTGCTCTTTGGTGAGGAGGGGGACCATCCAGCTTGTAATCAGCGCTCAGTTCAAAAGCCTGCATCTCTGATGGTATGGGGGTGCATTAGTGTCTATGGGATTGTCAGCTTGCATATCTGGAAAGGCACCATTAATGCCGAAAGGTACATACAGGCTTTAGAGCAACTTATGCTCCCATCCAGATGACGTCTTTTTCAGGGAAGGGCACATACTGCATCTGTTACAACAGCATGGCGTCATAGTAGAAGAGTCCGGGTGCAATGAAAAATATTTGGGGCATCATCAAACAAAAAGTACAACAAAGAAAACCCAGGACTGTTGAAAAGCTAGAATCCTGTCTCAGACAAGAATGGAGCAGCAACTGGTCTCCTCAGTTCCCAGATGTTTATGGACCGTTGTTAAAAGAAGAGGGGATGCTACGCAGTGGTAAACATGACCCTGTCCCAACTTTTTTGAGACGTGTTGCTGCCATCAAATTCAAAATGAGCTTATTTTTTTCTTAAAATGGTACATTTTCTCAGTTTAAACATTTGATTTGTTTTCTATGTTTCATTGTGAATAAAATATGGGTTCATGAGATTTGCAAACTTTGCATTTTTTTTATTTAAATTTTACACAGCATCACTTTTTTGGAATTGGGGTTGTAATACATATCTTAAAATAGTAAATATATCTGACATTGTTGCCGTTTGACTACTCATTGCATGTATAAGGATGACTAAACTTACCCTGAAATTCCAAACAAGTAGAGAAAAATCTGGTATGCATCCCAAAATTCTTTGTAATAACTTAGTCTTAGAGTTATTCTTTCTTCTCATCTGGCTACACATGTATGTTATCGTCTATTTGCTGATCAAAAAGTGTTTTTATGGTTCTGTGTAACTGATGTCAGCAGTCTGCAATGAGTTGGCACCCAGAGGCTGAACAGTGGGTCCTTCTGGCCTTGATGGACATAGGAAACAAGCGCAGCCATTTAACTGCAGTCTTCTCTCTGGCCCACCAGCCCTGCTCGCTGCTCTCCCCCAGCCCTGCTGGTGCTGAGGGGAATCATAGCCACTCACTCTGATGATTTATGACCACACCTGAAGCCAGCCTCAGAAGTTTGCATGTGTGTTTGTGTGTGTACAGTTGTTGCAGGGAGAAAAAAGAAGACAAGTAAGAAAGATTCTGTATGTGTGTGTGAGAGAGAAAAATAAAGAAGGCAAAAAGTATGTGTGGGTTTAAAGAAACAAAAGATGGAAAATGCATGAGGGAGGTTGTCGATTCAAGCAGAATGCTAAAATTTGAGGCGCTTTGTTTTTGGATTACAGCTTCGTATGCACATGCTGTAGTGGAGAATAGATTACAGTGTGCTGCAAACAAAAGTCTGTGTGCTTTTCAGGTGCAGGAACACCCTATCTCTTGCCTGGCCTTTTTGACTTGGCCTTTTGTTCTGTCCTCTCAGTCTTCCATGAACCTTTACTCTGACTGTATTCTGAAATGCAGTTCCTCATAAAATCCATCAAATAAAAAATTCATATTGATACTCTTTGCCTCAGTTTCCTCCACCTTTCTCCACTCCCACTATCAGCACTTCATGATGATAAACGACAGACTGACGTATTAAAGTCTGGAACACAATAAAAGGTTGATTCTCTCCCTTTTCCACACCTCTCATTTCTACTGTTTAGTTTTGTCAGTTTTGACATTTTTTAAAATGTTTTAGAGAAAAAGAAATCCTTTTTATTTGCATGGTTGGCATTAAGCTGAGCTTTTTTTTAATTCTCAGGGAGGTATTGCCAGTGCAAAGATAATAAGCTTGTAAACATGCTTCATGTTTAACATTCATTCTTTCATTTACAAGAAATGATCAGTAACTATTTTCATCACAACTTGAATGCTGATTTGATTTAGCAAAGATGCAGAATTTTCTCTGGCTCCAACTTCTCAAATGTGAACATTAGCTGTTTTTCTGTCATATGAAATTAGATTTAAAAAAGTAAATAAAATAATAGCAGTTTTTTACTGCTTTGAATACTGTAAAATGACATTGAAGACATCTTTAGCTGCAGCCATACTTACTATATTCACTGCCACTGTTCGGTATATGTGATTGGTTCTGTCTGTCTGTCTTTTAGTAGGATTACTCTAAATGTTATGGGCAGATTTGCATGAACATTTTGCAGACTGGTGGGTTTGGTCTAACTTTTGGAGTATATGTTGATCCATGGATTTTTGGAAGGATTCTTGGATATTCCACACCATATTAACAAATATATATCAAATTGAAACTTGACATTTGTTTGACAGACAAATAAACACCTACAAAAGTACTGAAAACTGCCTTCGTGGTAGTTCACCACCACAAAACTACATGGCTCTAAGACTATATTTTTGCCATAGTGACACACCCAAACACAGACTCAGGAGTCTGGAATATGTACCATCTAAACTAACACAGCTAGTAACAAGTTGTCATGTGCTGGAGTTTTTGTAACATACCAAAATCGAATTTGGGTAGCGCATCTTTTAATTAGCTATGCTACACGAGTCCTTTGATAGTGAGTGTGCAAAGCAGTACCCATTTTTCCTTCTTTTCTCACAGCTGAGCTTCAGTACTGGTCCATTACCCAGCAAGTCCTGGCATTCCACTCCAGCAACAATACCACCGCAGAGAGTCTGTCAAACGACGGCAATCATTTAGAAAGACTGTTGGCAAAGCTGTTTGTTTTTGTGGTGTCAGTAAAATAGTAAAACTTAAAATGTGTGTCCATAGCCTTTTATAGTTTTCACTCTAATAGTTCTATGATAAAATGGTGGACTTAAATGTAATGGTAAAATTTAGCAATTTTATTCAAAAGGACATCTGTACATTGATTAGTTCTTGCTCTGTGTAAGTTCATGCAAATTATTATTATAGCATAGTAATCTCAAGTAGAATTGCACACAGTGAAATACTACACACAGTTTTGTATAGTTTTTATATAGTTAGTCATTATTTGTGTGTACACCAGCCTCAGCTTCTGGATTCCTGCTGCCCGCTGGGGGAGTTTTAGTAGACCAAATGCAATTTGAGACCAAATAGTTCTAGTCACTCTCTGAGGATAACCACCCACTGGTGTCCTCCACCGAGGACTACTTACCTGTAAGGGTTTTTCTTCTGTTTGCAATCGCACTGCCAGCAGAAATGTTAACATAACATATAAGCCAGCTGGCAGTGTGGTTGTTGTATGTCGTGGCTTTCGTGAGCACAATGATGTTAGAAAGGAAACATGTGGTTGAAAGCACCTATTTTGTGCTCTTTTAAGTTACATAACGTAACATTACAAGTGGCTATTTTCTTTTAACATTGTTAAGAATGGAAGGGGTGACTAACTTTAGACAGAGGCTTCCTCCAGTAGACTGCAGCTCTTGGAGATCTAAACTAACCAATCCTTTGTCCCTGCATTACCAGCATATGCCAGTCTGTGGACAAGGATAGCTTCTAGTAAACCATACCAATTTAAATTTATTGTCATAATCTTTTACTTTCCTGTAATCCTAAAACTCAGCTTAATATTTCTCTTTAGACTGCTTTGCTGTGTTTAGATGACCAATGTAGCAACACTAGCAAAGTCAAATCGCCTTGTGTTTCCTCCAAATAAGTAAAAAGAAGCCTGGTTTTTAATGTCGGTCCATTTCTCCATGTTTTTTACATTTTAAGCACTATCTGTTGTTTACATGTCTAATAACCAATTGCTTCCATGACGTCTCTACTAATGTTTATATGGGTTTTGCATGCAGGTGCCAGTGATGAACCATTTAAAATGTGCTTACTTGGTGACCAATCGACATACACTTGTGTACACTATATAGTATGTCAGTATATTTATATACTCCAGTATAATTAAATTATCAATTGTCAGTTATAATTATCATTGATCAATTATTAAAGTAATTGACAATTTACCTGTCTTCTTGTCTACTGTATGCTATAATGGAGGAGAAACAAATAAACAAATCCTTAGAAAAACAAACAAAAGGAAATGCACTGAGTTCCTAAACTCTACACAGTTTAGGAACTGCAGACTTTGAGAAAAGGACCTAGCATACAATTATAACTGTGCACTAAATGCCTTTTTAAAATTATTTAATAATGCCTAAAGGGGGGGGTGTATTAGAGGCTTTTCATTGTAAGGTTGGTAAAGGTCAGTTTTTGGCTTTGCAATATATATTACATGATTTCTTCCCTCAGAGGATTTTCTTTGTCGTCTTTGGTTATTTATTTCCAAGGTCTTTTCCTAAGACTTAATTTAATTTTCCTTTACAACTCAGAAAAGCTATATTCAATACAGCAAAAATTCTCCACCATGCTTTTCAATTTGTTGAATTCTGCATAGCTGTTTTTTACGGAGTTGCATGGAGTTTAGTCAACCCACAGCATTAAAAATAATGAGATTGACCTACCCTTTTCATTTTTGACGAGAAATACCACAAAAATTAGGACCTGAATTTTAAAAACCATCACAGAAAACTCAGCCTCACAAGATACATTTTTCTTCCAGCACTGCAATATTATCATAGACTACAGCCCTGCATTTAGTTTTCAAAGTTATAATTTTAGAAAGGGTGACGAACGATAATATTATGACAATAATAGAACCTGTGAGAGCAACAAATTTATCACAGCTTTTAAAAGCAAACATTTAGGCTTGGATATCAATTACTGTGCATTCAGGCGATAAAATAATCAGACATATTTCTCTGAAAAGATGGTATTTTTCATTAAAAACACAAACCAATGAAAAATAAAATAGTAAGAAAATCATTAAGAGCAAGAATTAATCTAGCGTCCAGTATGATTCTGGGAATTAAGGACTTTTTTTTTAGTCTGGGTTGCCTTCAGCAGTGTGGAGATAAGTTGGTTCATTGTTGTATTTTTGCAAGGATGCATGCTTTTTTTTCTGTGTGCAGGTGAAAGGAGCTAAGTGGGGGGTTGTTTTTAGAGCCTGTCTTGGTCCTGTCAACACAGCAGCATGTCAGGCTGCTGAAAGTTTGAAGGAGGAGGCTTTTGTTTTTTAATATGCTTTTAATGCAGTCTAGCTGACAGTAGTAGATTCTCTCACTGGGCCAAAGCACTAGATGGTGTCATTGATGCTCTCTGCCAACACTGCAGGCTGAAAAATTATGTGAGGCATGAAATGCTGAATGAATTGCTTCTAAGTCATTTCATCCATCAAAAAAAGCATGATGCAACATTATTTTTTATTCGGATTTGATTTCTATGGTTCTGTCTGCATTTAAAGCTTTTAGAGCTATTTCTCGATACCGTCAAATATCATTCAAAGCCAGACATGAATTGAACTTATAACTTTTTCTTAAAAGCAGTTTGTTTCAATTATAGTGCACCTACATAGTTTGAGTGAAAGGGGAAGGACTCAAGTGAAAGTAAAGGAGATAAGGGCTTTCAAAATCCAAGTACCTTCTCCAGCGTCTGTATGATCACATGAAAGATCAAGCCTTTTATCTGAGACAGCAGTAGAAACTTGAGTTTACAGTCAGACATGTCATAGGCTATCATCTTGTCATAGGACAAATTAGAAACTATCAATCCATCAGTGGGGCAACGCCATGCCATCAATGATACAAAGTGTAACTTGTGTCCTTTTTTTTTTTTGTTACATATTGTGTTTTTTTGTCACATTTTGTTTGCATTTAAACAGCCAGTGTCTGCAATAGAAGGCAGATGCACCATGTACTGGGTTCTTAAACATTTAGAAAACATTGACTAGTCATGGACAGGTTTAGATAAGTAACTGTACAAGGATAAGTAGTGCACTTGCTGCTAAATGAAACTGATTTGTCAACACTTAAATCAAAAGCAAGGCAGTGATGTAGTTTACAACCGTGCTGAATAGAATACAGTGTCGATAGGAATCAGGCGTAGAGCTCGCTGATGCCCTTTAAACTTGTCAGATCAATTGGATCCATGTGAAATGAAATTGTCAAAGGAAATTGCTAGCAACAGCAGATAGAGCCACAACTAAGGAAAATGGGGGGGCAAATAAGAGCTTGAGCAAAATATGGACTAGGGTGCAACAGAAACCACACTGGTAATTTTATGTCTTTTTAAACACAGAGTGTCAGAAATGTTGGAAATGGGGCAATTTTAAGAGGCCACTGACAGAATTAACAGAAGCAAACATGGAAAAAGGCACCCTGAAGCAAAAATAGTGCCACTAAGCATGTTAGTAAAGGACATGAGCTATAAAAATACAGTAGAGACATAGTGTGTAGACAGGAGAACAACCTAACACCAATATAACTGCAATCACTGTGGATTATGAGTTGTTTTCATGTGGATAGATTAAAAAAACAAAAAACAATCTAATAAAAATATATTCAAAGCAAGTCATTCATAAACCGCATGCAAGAGTAGACAGTACAACATATAAGAAGGTAGGAAAATGACTCTCATATTATATTGAGGCAGTTTAAAGCTATTTAGTGTTCTGAATGGCATAATTCTAAGATACCAACGACAGTAGAATAGGGTGATGTACCCGCCTGGAGTGGATAGCACTGGCCTCAAAAATTCAAGCTGATTGACCACCAAATAAAGACACTGAATACAGAGACTTGAATCTAAAGTGATACCAGAGACTGAAAAGAGGCACTCAGAGTTCTTGTATGCACTCTCTAAAAGCTACCCTTCTCTATGTCCCAGGCATTTTAAAAGCCCTTGCTTACTATTTCAAGTGAAAGGTCAGGTATGTAAGGTACTACAAAGACTAGAAAAGGCACGCATTATTTGATGAGTAAAGCATAGTGAACATCCCAAATAATCCCATTCTGCAACTGAGACAGAACACGAAGGTTATGTGTAAACAAAGTGCACGGCTAAAATTGTCTCCAACAAACACTGGGCATTTGTTTACTGGAGGTTTAAGCAATAATTAAAGAGCTTCATGATATTGTTGTTGTTATTTACTTGGTGAGATTTGCAGACAGAAAAGTTTCTGTGTGAATTCACCAAACCACAGATCCAGTAGTTTGGTTATGTGCTGGGTAAAGCTACGATGCTTTCTTATATTGGAGATAATTTATCTGAAGTTCAGGACTGGACCAGAGCCCAAACACTCCCCTTCTGGTCATATGTCTGTAAATGCCTGATTGGCCCACACACTCATTTTTTTTCTCATTTTCATGACACACCCTCCCTCCCATTTTTTTCTCTGTTTGTCATCCTCTCTCAAAAGTATCAGGAGGATCTGCCAGACCCGGGAGTCACTGCCAAAAATTGTAGCTTCTGGCCTTATTATCAATATATGTTTTTCATTCACATTTGGGTTCGTGGTCCTTGCTGGTGAAGTGCTAATACATTTAGCAAATTGCATCTTTGCACCAATAGAGCTTTCAGCTCAATGTGTTTTTGTTTTGTGCCCCATTTTGTTGACAGGTTTTGCATGAAAAAATCATAGAGATCCAGATTCAGAAAGTGAATTTTTTTATTAAAAGGTAGCCTTTCATGCAAGCACGATTGTTTGAGGTTGGTCAGAAATAATTTTGATGGAAAATGTTCCTACACAAGCTGTCATACATAGTTTGTTTTGGATGGTATGAACCCCATGGCCTGCCAAGGGCAGACCTTTCCATCTCCTTCTGTTTTAAAGGAGATAATGATTCTCTTTTACTTGGAATAGGATTGCATTTTCTATCTCTCTCATCCTCCGTTCCTCACTCACCTTTACCTTTCCATCGCCCTGCTCCACTCCTCCCACCCCACCTCCTCCCATCAGTTGGCCACTGCAGGTACTCCCTCCACGGTGCCGATGCTCTATCGCTCCGTCACAGTGCAAGCGAGGGATGAGAGACAAATCAAAACCACCTTATTTCCCCTTAGTCCCTCTCACTGCGCCAGATTGAATTTGAGGTTTTTCATCTCCTTTCTCATCTTTCTCTTTTCCCTGCCTCCCTTGGCGTCCACTCAGAATTACCTGGAACCAAGCCGTCTCACAACTTGATGACGCACAATCATTTATGCGTGTGAGGCCAGACTTGCTTTAAATTTTCTGCTTCAGTCATGTGTGTTCAAAAATGGTCAATACCAAAATCCATCACACCTTGCCTTTTCCAGTGTCTTGTAAATCTTCATGCATGCAAATGTCCAAATTAGTTTTGCAGGCTTTAATGTCCAAAAATGTGTGATCTTTAGAAGAGAAATACTGAAATCCCATAAGAATGTCTATTTTTATATTCTGCCAGTTGTGTTGGCTCATTCTAGATGTGTTTTAAATCCCCTTGGTACCAAATGAGATGTATATAAATGAGTTTTTTTGATGGTAAAACATATTCTTGGCTAACACACCAGTGGTAGACATTACTTTGTTGTCTGTCATATTCAAATCATATCTAAAGTGCATAGTTACAATTTGAGACCAAGCAGTACATGAAGTATCTACTATGAAATGTCAGTTATGGAGTATATCATGCCAGAAAGCATCTGGATTTCTTTTTTAGTCAACTATGCCATAATTTGTACTAAAAACACATTGCTACTGTTTGTTTTTTTTCAAATGTAATGGAATGCACTGCCATTTATATATAGTGCTTTTCTAGTCTTACAGACAACTCAAAGTGCTTTAAAGTATGAGACACATTTGACCTTTTTTTACATACACTCACAAGCCACTTTATTAGGTACACCTTGTTAGTACCAGGTTGGACCCCCTTTTGCCATCAGAACTGCCTTAATTCTTCATGGCATAGATTCAACAAGGTGCTGGAAACATTCCTCTAAGATTTTGATCCATATTGACATGATAGCGTCACACAGTTGCTGTAGATTTGTCGGCTGCGCATCCATGATGCAAATCTCCCGTTTCACCACATCCCAAAGGTGCTCTATTGGATTGAGATCTGGTGACTGTGGAGGCCATTTGAGTACAGTGAACTCATTGTCATGTTCAAGAAACCAGTTTGAGATGATTTGAGCTTTGTGACATGGTGTGTTATCTTGATGGAAACAGCCATCAGAAGATGGGTACACTGTGACATGGTCAGCAACAATACTCAGGTAGGCTATGACATTTAGGTAATGCTCAGTTGTTACCAAGGGTCTCAAAGTGTGCCAAAAAAATATCCTCCACAACATTACACCACACCCAGCTGCCTGAACTGTTGATACAAGGCAGGATGGATCCATGCTATCATGTTGTTTACACCAAATTCTGATCCTGCTGTCTGAATGTAGCAGCAGAAATTGAGACACATTAGACCAGGCAACATTTTACCAATCTTCTGTTGTCCAATTTTGGCCTCAGTTTCCTGTTCTTAGTTGACAGAATTAGAACCTGGTGTGGTCTTGTGCTGCAGTAGCCCATCTTCTGTATACAGGTGGTTATTTGAGTTACTGTTGCCTTTCTGTCAGCTTGAAGCAGTCTGGCCAGGAAAATCTGTCACCACCACGTTCAAAGTCACTTAAATCACCTTTCTTCCTCGTTCTGTTGCTTGGTTTGAACTTCAGCAGGTCTTGATCATGTCTACATGCCAAAATGCATTGAGTTGCTGCCATGTGATTGGCTGATTAGATATTGAACAGGTATACTTAATGAAGTGGTTGGTGAGTGTATGCACAGCACTCAGTCTGTCTTCCATTTATACCTATGGCCAATTTAGAATCACCAGTTAACCTAATATGCATGTTTTTGGATGGGTTCTGCAGCCTGTGGTATTTCTGTGGTGCTTTATATTAGATAAGCAAAATACTTCTACAGTTAAAACTGGGCAACGATCTATAAATAGCACTAAAAACAAAAAGAAAACTATGTAAATTTGATTTTGGGTTGAACTGTTTTCTTAGGCCAGTCAAACTATTGGATCCGTTTGAAATCATTTGGCAGTAAACATTAACAAATCAGTAGTATTTTTGATGAATATAGTCCAACCATACTTTATGAATTCTCTTTGAAGCTCTCTTTACTGATTATCACAGACATTTTTAGAAGATTTATAACCAAGGTGGTCTCATCTGAAAATCAAAACTGACAGACACATTAGCATTCCCTGCTAATTAGACTAAACAGCAGAGTGTGTTGGAGGAATATGACTGAAGAAGTATGTTGAATGGAATTTAGTTTTGTACTGAATTTAGTTTTGTACAAACTGACTCTAATTCATTTACCCGCAATTGCCCAGTCCCCAAAATTAAAAGTCTGCAATCATAAAATCATACAGCATCATGCAGTGCAGAAGTAAAAACTTGTAAGTAACTAGTCTTGCATGTAGATGTGATTCTAAGTTGCTAGATGGGCATGTGGGGGCCAGGGCACCTGGCTTCTGCTACCTGAGAAAAATGACTCTCATCTCCCACTCTGTTGGACCTACTCCCACTCATCCTCCCTTCACCCCACCTTTTCATTTTCAATTATGGGTTGGAATATGAATCTTTAATAGGGTGATAATTGTGCTAGCATATTTGCTGTCACCCACCATTAGGCCAGATTAATTAGCCCATTTAGTTTAGCTTAAGAAAGTGTCTGGCTGAGGAATGGGGGCACTGATGGAAGGCGGGTAGAGAGTAGAATCAGCACAATCTGTTCTATATCATAGTCCCATCTTTTTCCTGCTTTCTCTCTGTCTCTTTGTGCTTCTGTGCCTCTTCCCCGTTTGCTGCTTTAACTCTTTTTCTCATCTAACAAAGTCTGTTAGTCTGTTTCATCAGCATGCACTCGTCTGCCCTGCTCTCAGCAATATTTTCTGTCGCTCTAGGAGTTTCAAGTGGTTGGTGGGGAGACTGATGGCAGAGTCGAGTGACACAGTTGAAACTTTCTCACAACTATTAATTCTGTAATTACCAGTATAGTATAAACCAGTGGTGTAACTTTTTCAATCAAGCTAGTTTTCTAAAATTACATTTTTGGAGATGAAAAATATGCCAGGCAGGCTGAAATAGTTGTGAAAAGTGAATTCCTGTGTTTGATAAAATTTAATTCAGTTGGTGATTACTAATTTCCACCTGTCAAGGGTGTTACCCACTTCTCGCCCAATGAAAGCTGGGACAGGCTTTCTGTTCTGTTCAATTTCCATTCATTTAATAAACAGAAAGTAAATGAGCCTCCACTTAAACAAACTGATATAAGTGTTCTTTATTTCGGTCATGGTGATTTTCTTTTGGGGGAAGGCCAAAACCTCTTTTCGTATGCACGAAAAACCCTGCCAGTACCTGTCAGTAGGCAGACTACATTTGCAACAAAGCTGATGAACATGGAGTAGTGAATTATTTCACCAGTGGAGACTAAAAAAATGAGCTAAAAGGAGAATAAATATTAGCTTTACATTTTTCAAGTGGCTAGAAGCCACTGTCGAAAGGAATCAGTTGAGTTAGTTAGTATGAGCATGTGGTCCCTTTGGAGGTTTTCCAACCACGCCCAACTGGGCGGAGATCCCAGGGTGGACCCAGAACCCACAGAAGAGATTACGTATCTCATCTGGCCTAGAAACACCCAACTTTGAATTGAAACAAGTTGACCCAACTTTGGATAAGCAAAAGGATGGATGGATGAAGTGGCTAGAAGTAAAAATCAGACTAATTGCTAGCATTACTCCATGTTCGCTGTATAAGTATATAGACAACCCACTGCTACCAATACAAATGCACAAAAACGTAAGTCCTTTTGTGGTTTTAACCTCGTGGTATTTCGCACATGAAGAGAAATGCCCTGTCATTGTTGGGTTTTATATTAATGAGTCACACACATATTGGTGTGGATGGATTCAACCACTCACAAATCACAGCAACTGAAAACTGCAGAAAATTGTAAAACAAAACAAAACAAAACAAAAAAAACAAAAACAAAGATATAACCAAAGAGTTGGTTGTACATTGTAAGTATGAGCCAACATTTCAGCTGCAGGAAATCATTTGATTCAATATTAGTGTGAATGTAATGCTTAATGGAGCTTTAATCGCACCCTCCACCTTGGGATAAGTTGTGGGGTGTATATGTAGCAGCAGAGGGACTTGGCCATGTCACTAGCTGTATATCTCTCAGCAGGCAGTGGGAAATGAGGTCTAATCGGAGGGATATTAAAGTCACAATAGACTGCTCCTGCTATTAAGGCCTGTCAGCCCTGGCCTCCTCTCTCACCTTGATGTCGCTCAGTCTCTGAATATTTATATGTCTACATCAGGGGCTACTTACACAGTGCAATGTGTGCACTGTTCTTTGTGTGTGTGTGTGCTGATGCATCAAGCTACAAATTTATCATCGCTGTAGCTGCCCGAGCTCTTTGAATATGTCTATATGCATGTGTGTCATTCTGTCTGTGCTTATGCAGTCCACCTTTCTGTCCTCCAATCCCCAGGTGCAGTGGGTGCAAGGCTGCTCTCAGGTCAGAACAAACCCATAGCCATGGATGTGGATGAGGAAGAGAATATGAGTGAGTCAACTTAAATTTTTCCCATTTGTCCGTCCTTCTGTGTTCCTGTCTGTCCAGTACATTTAAATGTCTGCCTGTACTTTTGTTTCCCTTCTTTCTGTCTGCCTGTGTGTCTTCCCTTTTATGTCCTTCTGTCTTTCTCTGCTGTGTAATCAGTGCGAACAGAGTTTGGTTGCTTAAATAATGCGAGTATTTTTGTAGTGTCTAGCCCACATAGAAAAAATCATCTGATGTGCAGTAGAAACCAAAATTGATCAAAATTAAAATCTGATCTGTTGATTTTAAAAAAGTGTTGTTCATACCTGTGTTGTGAATTATATTCTCATTTATTGGCATGAGGAGCCGATCGTTTGTCCTTACCAACACCAACACACAAAGCCGCACATTCACACACAATTAAACATCGCCAATGGTACTGAAACTTTTTTGAGGAGAGCTAATCATTAAATCTGAGATGCTTCAGGCCATATTTCAGATTCTGTCTACCTCCATTTCTCTCTTTAGAAAATGCTTTCCACTCCAGCTTATTGAAATTTAATTAGACATTTTGGTTTGAACTCAGCAGCTGAGGCTCAGAAGGCACAGAGAGACATGACAGAGTGTTTCCCCACACCTACAACCATTTTGAGCTCACATTCAAAGGTAGCTGTCATCCCTGTAGAGCCCTAACTTGCAATTCAAATGAATAGCAGTGTCATACTTGGGTGTTACTGCTGTGCAGAAAAGTATGTTATGTTGTTCTTTAAAGTCAAATAAGCAGTTGCAAAACAGTCTTTGTTGTCTTCCAAAGCCTCTGAAGCCTCTTTCTTACATTTTTACTGCCAGTCAAAAGATGTATTTGAAGATAAAACACAGTCCAAGCTCACACAACCCTGTTTCTTTAATACCGAGGGAACACCAGAGGAAAACATGAAAGAATTCTTAACTTTTATGTGACAACCTTAGCAGCTCTTGAAATTCTTTAATCACATGAATCATCCCAAATCAAAACCCCAACAAACAATTTACACTTACAATGAAGTTGCGATAAAAGACTGCAGTATTTGGTTCATGCAGCCCTCACTGGGGATTTTAGCTCTGAAAGAATCAGGCATATGGGGTTTTCTTTTTTTGTGTGTGTGTGTGTGTAACTAATGGATGCTGATTACACAAATGCTGGCATGATGATGACCACAGCTGCATGTGTGTGCCATATTTCAGTGCATGGCATCGTGGCTGTTTTTCCATGGCTTTTGTCCTTGGATCTGGTCCGAGACTCTTGGTCAATAGTGTATATCCATCCTGCAAATTTATTATACTATAAAATGAATAGTATAAATTTTCACTGTATGTATTCAAAAATTAAATTTACAGTGGTGAAAAGGAACTCTAGATTTTTCTATGTGCCATCTGTATTTGTGCAGCATGCCAGAGTTTTTATTTTGGGTTTCCATTTGTTATTAGCTTTTTGGTCTCTATACCCCAGAAATATAGGTAATGAGAAGAGATAGTGATTACTACAAACTATTTTTATTTATATATATTATGCAATAACTTTAATTGAAAACACCAAATTTTGCATTATTTTCTATGCATTCTATCTTTTGCAGAGAAAAAAAGTAAGCCAAGCACTACATGCTGTTCATTTTAAAATTATATTTAAGTTTTATTATGTGCTAGTTTATCCATTTTCCACAACTGCTAAAACCACTCAGCTAATGAGCAATATCTGTGGTAGTTACAGATCACCATCCTGCTAGGTTATAATTGTTTTTGGCTACTACTGTGCACAGTTACGTTGCCCCCCTGTTTACTTTGTCATTAAGTTCATTTGCCAAACATAAATACCAGTTTGCAGAATGCATGAACAAACTAAATAGTACTGCATGTTTTCAGCTCATAAACTGAGGGATGTGCAGTTTGTGTTCATGATCTTAGGAGTTTTTTGGTTTTTTTTCTTGCCTTGAGACATGTCAGTTGCAGTATGCAGATGGTAATGGCATGTCAGTACATTTTGCAACTTAATACACTGTGTTCTCTGACAAGCTCCATGGGGGGGATCTCAGAGGCGCAGGGTCTTATGAATGGCACCTCATTAGAAGCAGTTTTTCAATTTAGATTTTCCTCATTTTAAATATGACAGTCATTCTTTTAAAAATCTCATCTAAAAGGAGTAAACTGCATTTTAACCTCCCACCGTGTCACCAGTCAAGCCTTTAGGATCCTGCAGTAGGTGGAGTCTTCTCCTTCTGCCTCTTTGATGTACTCTCCTGTTTGCCTGGTCCTCAGCTCCTCCCCCTGCACTACTCCCCTGCACTCCCTCAACCCAACCTACTATCCCACTCATGCACACTGCGGCCTCTCTTTCTCCTGAGTACCGCAAGGAGTAACCTATCAAGCCTTTGCTGAAGGATGTTATAAATGAAAATTTTTGCCAATATTCCATCCACTTTGTTAACTGGATTCAGTGATATGTGTTCCCCAGTACAGTAGATTTCACAACCTGTGGTTTAAAATTGAAAAATTAAAAAGTTTCTGATTTTTCTGTGTGAATTCAAACTATTAAAAATTTATAGGAAAAGGTCTGTTGGTGTGTGAATGTGTCTATGTTGAGTATCGATGTGTGCTCGTAAGTGTGTCTTTATGTTTGAGACCCACAACACTGTGCAACCAGAAGAATATATAGTAGTTGTTATACTTGATATTTCTTAGTATAACAAGCCTTCATGTCTAAAACATTAGTTGTGAAAAAAAATATATAATAACAGATCAATTTCCAAAAAATCTCAGCAATACTTTTCTGGAGAAATTTGGCAAAGATACAGTTTTGAGAACCCACCGCCTTTTTAAGGACAAAACATGTACTGATATTCTGCTATTTCTAGCTATATCAATAGACTGTAGGTTAATTTTTTTGAAGTTAGTTAAAATTCAGCATCTCTTGCACTGACACAGGAACACAAATCATTGGTTCAGTTCCAAAGAGTGATAAAGGAATCTATAAATTTTGCATTTACAAGATCCTGCAACGAAGGCGTTGTAAGTTACTCTTTCTGGGCACCGCAGGTTCAAGCAGCACCGACGTTAAGGAAAACCGAAACCTGGACAACGTGTCCTGCAAAGACGGGGTGGGAGTCGCTGAACAGCTCCCCAATGGCAGTGGCCTGGGCAGTCGAAAGCGACCCCTAGAAGAGGGAAACAATGGCCACACGCATTCCAAGTTCCGGGCTAAGAAGCGCAAGAAAACACCAGGGCCAGTCCTGCCCAAGAATGCTCTGATGCAGCTGAATGAAATCAAACCAGGTCTACAGTACAAACTGCTGTCTCAGACAGGTCCAGTCCATGCGCCAGTTTTTGTCATGACTGTGGAGGTCAATGGACAGATGTTTGAGGGCATGGGCCCAACAAAGAAGAAGGCTAAATTAAATGCAGCAGAGAAAGCACTGCGTTCCTTCGTCCAGTTCCCCAATGCTTCTGAGGCACATCTGGCCATGGGCCGCACACTGACAGTGAACACAGACTTTACGTCTGACCAAGCTGACTTCCCAGACATGCTCTTCAACGGCTTTGAGACACCAGCCGCACCTGAAGAATCCTTCTATTTGGGCTCCAATGGTAGCAGCTCCCTAAATTCACTAGGGGAGTATCCACTGCCCACACCACCTGGCGGTAACCTTGTCCAGCCCCCATTGCCCCCTCCATCTGCATTCAGCTCGCCCTCCAGTGGCAAAAACCCAGTCATGATCCTCAATGAGCTTAGGCCAGGTCTCAAATATGACTTTGTCTCAGAGAGCGGTGAGAGTCATGCCAAGAATTTTGTGATGTCAGTAACAGTGGATTCACAGACGTTTGAAGGATCAGGGCGCAACAAGAAGCTGGCTAAAGCCCGGGCGGCACAAGCCGCCCTCTCTGCTCTGTTCAACATGCAGCTAGACCAGACACCATCTCGGCAACCCATTCCAAGAGAGGGATTGCAGCTTCACCTACCCCAGGTAAGATATTTCTTTTTTTATTGTAGTAGCCAAAGAAATTTATTATATATACATTATTTAGTATGTATAAGGATTTTCTGATTATGTCATGCCTTTACGCTCTTCATTATACATTTACATCTGCAATGGACTTGTTATTAATACTCTTGTTCTTAAAAGGAAAAAATGTGCATTATCATACCTCATCACAGTTCATAAACATATCAGATGCACCAGTGGGTATCTTTAAAGGCAGACTTGTGCTTCCTCACATACTGTTCAATTAAGTACTTTTGTAGGTTAATGAGTTAATGGATTTATAGATACATTGTGGGGCAGTTAGTTTGAAGGTATTCACTAGTCATTGTGGAACACATTAAAATGAGCTCTTCATTTTGAGAAGTTGTAGAAAGGAAAATGTTTATTGCTGGAACAAATTCTCAAAATTGTACACTGTTTTTATTCCAAGGAGGGACAGCTGATCCTAGATCTTTTTCTTTTTTTCAGCAGTTATCAGATGTCTTACGTGACATTGTCAATCATACGCAGCTTTGAAACAGTAATTAAAATTTCAAAAGTAAGAATGACAGAATTTAAATCACTTAATCAAAGACTGAAATTGGTTTTAAAAGCAGATGGAGCTGTAAAGTTTAAAATCAACTTTCTTTCCAACACCACACTCTGGACGCAGATGCCAGAATTAAAGACTGTTAATAAAATAACTTCACTAGTAAACTCACTTCTCTGTACCCGTCTGGCTGCAGAGACGTCGACTCCAAATCCACCTGTCAAACTCTGTTGTTCTACTAGGTTATCATTAAAATCTCATTCACATCAGGTTAGCAGAGACTAAAGGAAGGTGGTACCTTTAAATGCCGCTGGCAGTGCGTGAATAGAGATAACACAGCCAGCAAAGCTAATCAGCACGACACACTGTCAACAGTGCCCTCCCCAAAACCTCCTCCTCTTTCTTTACTCACTTTCTCTACTTGTCAACTGATTTATTCAACAAGCACTCCGTTTTAACGATAGCACCCCCACTAATTGCGCTATTAATTCTCTGTCGCTTGATATTTATATATTTCTGCAGCCTGTTTCCATCTGGCATGGTATAATGGGGAAAATGGGTCATCTGCTGCTGCAGAGAAACTTAACTTTAGATTTCTATTAAGTAGTCTGAGTTTGGGTTTTTTTTTTTTTTTTTTTTGCATCGTCACTAAAACACAAAAAAATAAAAAATCAACAAACAAAATATTACAGAGCAGTAAGCAGTAATAGCAAAGACCAAACTAGTGTTTTAATTATTGCTAAACAAATTTGGACATATTTTGTCTAAGTTTTGTCTAAGAACAAAGGAAAGTTCTGTATTTTTTACACCCCTAGAGAATACAAGTCAGAGGTGACTTTGGTATTCGAAAGTCAAATGGTCTGGCTATGATTGGGTGACTCCGAAGTAGCAGGGAAGTAATATTGGACTAATCTTCTTAATTTGTGATCATCCAGCCGTCATTTCTCCTCTTGGTTGTTGTCATTTTCCATCACATTAGCAATGGATAAAGACCCAGCTAGGGGAGCCATGTCCATGAACAAAAGACGTGTGAAGTTCGCATTAGCTTCTCACATAATTTGAACTAGATTTTTAACCCTTATGGAATCTCACTGAGCATCTGCTGCTCTGCTCTGCTTGTTTGTTTTATTTAATTTTTTTTTTTTTTTGCTGTGTGATTCACTGTCACAAGGGAGATGGTAAATTATAACTGTCAGACTGAACTCAAACGGCGTTGCTTGAAAGATGGTTAGGTATACCTCAGGGGGTCAACCTAGTTTCACTTGTTGCTGTTTCAACGCTCTGAGTGTTGTTTGAAGCTGAATGCTAACACTGTGACAGGTACATAGTGCTCTAGGGGAGGATAACATCAGACATGCTTTGTAAGCTGACATATCTGACACAAGCTCGTGTTTGTGTGGCTGCATGTGTGTGTGTGTCTTCCTGTTGTGCTGTCTTACTTGGTGTGTGTGTGTATGTGTGTGCATATGTGTGTGTAATTTCAGGTTCTGGCTGATGCAGTCTCTCGCCTGGTTGTGGATAAGTTCAGTGAGCTGACAGACAACTTCACCTCCCCACATGCGCGAAGAAAAGTCCTGGCAGGCATCGTCATGACAACAGGTAGGACTGGGGGAAGAGGTTGTTGGCACATTTATGCACAGCAAAGGCTATTTAAAAGTATTATCCAAAGGAATATTCAGGTTATAAGCCCGTAAAAAAGCAGCTGACAACAGACACAGTTAAAGGGACCCTACTATCAGTTTTCGGGCCTATTTACTCTGTGGTGGGTGCTCATAATAAACATGGCCAGTGTTTGAAATAATGAGGTCAGCATATGTACAAAGCAACCCTTAAAAAGTTCAGGCTTCAAACTGCTCTAAACGCTCGGTTACATTTTTTCTGCTCTTGGCTCTGTACAATGTCCTGATATCCCTAATATGGTCATCTCAGACACACACCTCTACCTGTGAGAAGAGAAACCCCACCCACCTGCTGTTCAAAACTTCTGTTCACAAGGGGAAGCCAGTCAGATGAAAGGTAGGCTAAAGGGAGCGTGGAGGGAGTTAAAACAGCTTGTTTCAGACAGAGGATGAATGGAGGGGCTGCAGAAATGCCTAGTATAATATAAATAAGGTTTATTTTGAACTCTGATTCATACAAAGCTACTCTAGTAGCTAGAGAGTCCAAGAATAAAAAATATGGAGCTGGAAATTAGCGTAGGTCCTGTTTAGGGGTAGGCAATATAGCCTCAAAATGATATCAAGATATTTCGAGGAAATTTGCGATAATGATGAAAAAAACTGTGATTGACCGGTGATTCCAGCTTGCACGGTGCAGCATTTATCATTGCAAGCAAATTGGAGGCCATTTTCCATCCTTCCTTTCCAGTGAGTTACTGTCTTTGATGACGCACTACCTAATTCGAAGTGTGAATCTATTGCCATAAGGTGCCAGCAGCAGCAGCAGCATTATAGTGGTGACACAGTATAAGTCAAATGTAAGCACAAAAGTAGCCTAGCCTAGTGTTTCCCTGGAAATTTTAAGTAAAAGTATAACATAACTGCTTAACACTAGCGTAACAACAAATCAGTTAACTTTACCTTGTAACTCTTCAGGAGCCTGCACAGTGTTGCTACATAATAAAACTGACCTGCACCTTTACTGTTTTATTTCTCACTGCTTTTGTAACAGCGTCGTCTGAAGCGGGAGGGAGCTGTTTTCAGCAGGAAACAAAACCGTGTCCATGAGCTATTCAGTGCCAAAAAGAAAGCAGACAGTCACTGAAAAGCTGTGGAACATTTAGCAGCTGTGTTAGTTAGATATTTCACTCAAGCTGATAGATGGCCAAAACAGAGCTAGAAGAGGGTGAATATTGTTAGCCTTGACTCAAAACAAATAGTAATGTTACTCCATAGCCTTTGAATGTTAACTAACCATGAGATTTGAGAGACTGTTTAATGTGTTTAATTATGTCAACTTACATATACATGTACATGTATTTGTGGCGCTAAAGTTCATGTTTTTACTTTTTTATGTTTCCTAAAGTTTCAAAACTTCTAGGTTAATGTGCAAAAATCAAAAACTCCACTAGGTTTGGAAGAAATTATTGTTTGATCACAATCCTTACAATGCTATTGCGACAAGCTAAAGACAGAAATGTTGCCAGCACCACTAAGTGGGCAAATTTTGCTGGCTGACACCCCTAGGTGTGTGTGGCTGCACTTAGCGGGGGTTTTCCCCTCATAGGCGAGAGGTTTGCTGGGCGAGGATTTAGCGCGGTGTTTATTTGCAGTTTTGGCATCAGAAACTGTTCATTAAACTATAATTTTTGGACATATTTTTGAGAGATATTTACTGACAGAGAAGTTAAGATAACAAACATTGGAAATATTGGAAAGTCCGGTTCTCCTTGATTGCCTCATTACTTGGCTGTTTTTGTGCGCAGCTGGGATCCTCAGTCTGCGTCTTCAGCCGGCTTTTCCAGTGCTGCGTCACATTGATGTATTATACTGACTACAGGAACCTGGCAGGCACACTAGAATTCCCCAGCAGAGACTGTTTAAGTTACATGTCTTTCACACTGTTACTTTGCCTATAGCATAAACACGGGGACAAGGGCATTTAACCTAATTAACTTCATCGTGTGCTTGCTACATTAACAACTTTCCAGCTACTATGCAAATTGTTCTAATGTGGCTTCTCAAGGGCATAAGAAAACAATTTACAGTATTTACATTAAGAGTACATGTCCTTTGACTAATACGGCTTTGTTCCCTCCAATTTCCTCCAAACAGGGACAGATGTGAAGGAAGCACAGGTCATTTGTGTCTCCACGGGAACCAAATGCATCAACGGTGAGTACATGAGCGACCGCGGCCTGGCACTCAATGACTGCCACGCTGAGATAATTGCCCGACGCTCGCTCATCAGGTACCTCTACACTCAGCTGGAGTTCTTCCTCAGGTCAGTGGACGGTGTAAAATTAGTTTTTTTTTTTGGATAATCTAATTAAATCTTGCTGCTACTGCTCTTTGTTGTATTTCAAGACGTTGAATGTCCAATGTGAATATTGGTTTTGTGCTGTTTGCCAGCAACAGCAAGGACGACCACCAGAAATCGATATTTGTACCGTGTGACAAGGGAGGCTACAGGTTAAAGGACAACGTTCAGTTCCACCTCTACATCAGCACCTCGCCCTGTGGAGACGCCAGGATTTTCTCTCCACACGAGGCCGGAGTAGAAGGTACACAACTATCGCAGTAAATTCACATCATGCTTCATCATGTCTCATCCTCGGCTCAGCTCTGACGTGTTTTTAGTTTGGTCTCGTCTAGCTTAGCATTCATTGTTGACAACAGTTGTTTTGTTTTTTTTATTTAATTAAATTTGTAGGTTTTCCTCTCATGCTTCATTTCAATTAATTAGAATTTTACTCCACTGTCCAAATACGCATTACAGACACATTTAAACAAGGCACTAGTAATTAGAGCTTTTTGTCATTCTCTGTCTGCCTCTATCAGTCTTTCTCCCGCCCAGCACACCCACACTGTCTGTCTGATTAACCTCCCTCTTACTCCTGTCAGAGTGCCTTCCGTTGCACATGGCAGACTGAATAAAAAACAGCCACATTCAATTAGTCACTGAATAGATGGCGCCTGCTGGTGGAACAGCAGAAAACTTTGATAACATAATAATAAATAATAGGTCATGCTGGGTGGAAGCCATTTTTTTTGTGTTGGTAGAATTACTGGCCTTGCTCAAAATAACTCCTGTTTACTATATAGTCCATTATATATATATATATGTATATCCTTCACAATTTTACGTATCAGAATTCTCAGTGTGCAAGTCTATCCACCGTTGAGTGCACACAAAAACCCCACAGTGGAATAAAAAAATAATGTACATGCCAAGGATGCTACTTTTTTGTGCTAGCATCCTACAGTGCAAAGCATTGAATTTTTGACATGCAAAACAGCTGTTGTGTAAACAGCATAGAATGACAATGCGAAATTATAATAATTCCTACATGCTTGAAATTTCAATTTATTGCCCACAGTGTATGTAGAGATGTAATGAATGTCTGAGAGACCTTCTGTTTTCTCATGTTGAGGAGATAGAGCTTTTTTCTAATGTAACTTATGTAAATAATTTTATAACACTGGCATGTTTGTCTTGATGTTGGGGAGCTAGTCAAAGAGCTGCTGTGAAGTTTTGTGTTTTTATATATGTTTTACTTAATTTTTGTTTATCATCCTTTTCTTAAATTCTCATTATCATTGTGTTGTGTCCGTGGCTCGTCACATAAACCCAAACACAACAGAAAGGACTTTCAGTCGAACAACAACAGCAACAATTAAAAATCGAATGCAGTGAAATGCTGGTGACACCGCCTCATATCAGCCAGATTTCCTTAACAGAGCTATAATGACAAGTATGAAGGATCTCCAGGATCTCATGCCTGAATTATGCTTCTGTGCTAACTCTATGTAGAGCCTACAATGTAGCCTGTGCAAGTGGCCAGTGGTTACCTTTAGTTACCTAAAAAGTAGTTACCTTTTTAGGGAGCTGCACGTCAGGTTACGGCGTAGGGTTCAGTAGGGTTTGCAGTTACGACTTACATACGGCGTAGATTTAACACAGTCTAAGGCCACTGTATGTCTGCAAAGGCGGTAGCCTTTACCCCTGTCCTGATGGTGAGAATCTGTATTCACCATTTACAGGGTGTGATGCATCATGGAGGACTGCTCGCCCTTTTCTCACCGCACAGGACTCACAAAGCAGTGTTGAACTTTGTTATTGTTGACTCACACTTTAAGACGTGAAAATACCAGGCAAAGTTAGATAAGATAAGAAATGCTTCCCAAAAGTTGGGAAATTACTGCGTTAGAGCAGCCAAAACTTGAAAAACAACTTAGCTCAATAAAATAAATACAGAACGAAATAGCTTAAAAAATGAAAAAGATACACTAAGGAAGGAGCTCAGTTAAACAGAAAATTAAAAAATATATTTAAAAAAGGGATTCAATAAATCAAGATATAAAAATTGTGGTATGACATGGTAAAGATTTTCTGTATCCGTCCTTTTGGCAGTGGAGCTCATCAGTTAGACAAAGTGTTCAGCTGCATGTCCAGGAAGTGGTGCAGAGGACGGTATGGATCCATTAATTATCCATAGCCATTCATCACAGCCACAGTCATTTTGATGACCTCTGCGTCAGCTGATGGAGGAATCCAAACAATACGCTCCAGCTCTAAAACCCAGTCATTTGCTCCATAGCTCCTCCAGGATCACAGGCCTCACCGCGGGCAGTAGAACTGTCAGTGCGATCAACCCGAGACTATTTTACATTACCAAGAGCGTAATGTGAGGAAAAACCTGACTTTACAAGACTTGCTAAACAAAAAGTTTGCATAAATCACAATGAGCAAGAAAAATCAACTTTAGCAGGAAATGAAACCATTAAAATAAAATCAGTAGAAATGGGAGCTACTGCAACAGTCTGCCTCTCAACACCATTTCCTTAGTTTTCTTGGTTTTTGACTTAAGAAAACTAGAAAGGCACCAAGAAACAAGCTCACCCACACATTCGCTTTCTTTAATCTTTCCTGATCAAACCAACATTCACCGTTTCTTCAACAAATTTAAAATTCAAAACATCAAATGAGTGCTACATAAATTTGTATGAAAGAGTAAATAAAATTTATATGTGTATCTTTTCCTTTCTGTGCTTTTGCTATGATGTGTCTCTCAGACCAAGGAGACAGACATCCTAACCGGAAAGCACGGGGCCAGCTAAGGACCAAAATTGAGTCGGGGGAGGGCACCATCCCCGTGAGGTCCAGCAACACCATCCAGACCTGGGATGGTGTTCTTCAAGGAGAGAGATTACTCACCATGTCCTGCAGTGACAAGATTGCAAGGTATTTTAGCACAGATTGAGTTCAATTACACCCCCTTATAAACACTGTAAACAATGTTTGTAATGTAAATCTTAGATAATATTTTACAAATCATATTTTGTTGGATTCTAGTACATCAGAAATCTAAAAAACACATGCTTCTACACATCAGTATATACCTACACATCTCCTGCTGTATATCTGATTCCAGGTCACTTTAGTTGATGAATTATATTAATAGAAATTATTATATACATCTTGAGTATATTGACAAAAATGTCAGTAGCATTCATGTTCCTTTAGGCTTTATATTAACTGTTGATTTTCCCCCATTCTTAGACCGATGTGATGACGAAAAAGAGTTTGAAGTGCTTTCTGTGTAGTATTAGAAAGGTCTCAGAAACATTTAACTTAGTGAAGGCTACAGAAAACCAGCACCTTCATACTTCAGCTCTGATTAGCCGTGGTTCATGAGACTCTTTTTGTGTGTTTTATTTTCCGCCACTTCAATCGACTGTATAGTGCTTTATCTTCGCTTTGTCCATCCACTATGTCACTTCAAGTCTTCAGGGAGTGTCAGGGACAGCTAAATTGATAAACTGTCCCTGGGGGCATTTTTGCAGACAGATCATAGCGTCTTTAGTCTGTGTCCGTGTTCAAGGAAACTCTGTGCCTCTCTTGTGATAAACGGTGAAACTTCTCCATAACTCCTCTCAGGAGCCCTCCTCCTCTTCCTCTTGCCTTCTATGCTCAGGATCATAATATTTTGCCCGAATGGACCGAGTGATTGAATGCTGAATGTGTATTTGATGAGGGGCATGTCTACTGACTGGCGAATGCTGTTTGCACTATGTGAGTGAGAGGTGGTGTTGCCCTTTCACCGTGTGATTTAGATTTTATGTGGTGGTCCATCGTGGAGGGATCCAAGTCAGTAGAGGGCAAAATAGGATTGAACGCTGTACATATGCCAGTGTTGTTGCTTTTTTAAGTCTTACTAAATAACAGGCAAGAACATGCAATATTTTAAAGGTGACACCAGTTACAGATTAAGTCTGATATAAAGAAAAACGGTTTATTGCATTTAAGCAGTTATGGTACAAGTATCTCTCTTCCGCTGTGAGAAACTATTATGCACGACTTCCCGCCCTGCCTTCTCATGACACAGTTATTAGCCATGTCAGAAATCCTCCTTCCACCTGCTTCTGTCCCTGTGTGAGTGATAGTTAGCAACAGGGCTGCTGTTTTATACAGCTACTGACTGGCACACTTTGCCCCATGCCCTCAGTGCTCCCTCAGTACACATTGTTTTTACTCCTCTCATTTTCCTCTGATTACACAGCCAGCCTCACGGCTTCATTATGAACAAGCCATTCTCTGCCTCGTGTCTGTTGTTTGAATGAGCTCATTAGAATAAAAGCAAATTGTTCCTATGGATTCCTTCTTTCTGTTTTTCCTGTTTTCTTTTGTTATTCCTGTAATAGCTCATCACGTGTGCTTTCTGACTTATGCTGACCCTGTTCTCATTTGAGTGTGTATAATCTATGTGTGTGTAGACACACAAAGCACGGTATCGAAAAAAAAAAAGTACAACAAAGAACTACAGTGATGTTTGACAGGAATGAAATTGAATGCCTCTCAGAACATAAGTCAAAATGTGTGTGCTTGCTTGATTGTGACTTTACACACTGTGTGTGTCCTTCAGAGGGTATACAGGTGTATTTGTGTCACCATGTTGCTGTGATGAAACAATGTGTGCATGTGTGTGTGTATTACTGCAGTTTGTGCATGGCACAGAATATTATGAAGCTGTTTGACTGGGCTGAATGTGTGCTTTACTGCTCGCAGCTACACTGTGAATTCAGATATGTTAGTTTGCCCTCCCGCAGTTTCACACATGCTTTCTCACAAACTCACACACACAATATTGCATATGGGAACAATAAACCCTCTGCATAGCCTGCGGTCTTTTGCATGTGTGCATATTATTCCTCATTGTTTTGGGTTCATGTTGGTAATTTCACAGACTCTCAAACAGCCTGCCTGAAGTAAAAGGGAGAGTGAGAAGAGCTAATTTTGTAATGTTCTCATAAAGAAAAAGGGTAGTGATAGTCAGTATTTTTTTTCGCGACCTTAACAAATGCAACAAGAAGACGCCGTTGAATTTATCGACGATGAATTTGTCCAATTAAGTACCAGTATCGCTTGTGTAACCAACCCATTGATTTTTTTAGGGTTTTTTTGTGCCTTGTAGGTTTGTTGTCAAAAACCTCTTTAATATCTTGAGTCATGCCATTACAGTTAATGTAACTGATGAAATAATGATGAGGTTCCTGCAACGCCATGACAGTATAGATACTTTTGTTTTGACTAAATAGATGAATAGTGTACTTTATTAATCTTAATTTTATCCTGTTGTTGGAAGTAATTACCGATGCACTTCACCTCAGTCCCTGGGCATCAGAAACATCCATTTAGTCAAGACCACTGAAGAAGTCCTTTGATGCTGGTGCCTTGACACGCCAGGTCACCGGGTCATGATGGGTCTTGCTTCCAGTACATTACTTATGCTACGGTCACACAAAGAAAGATAGTCGTTGGAGACCATGACACAAATAAAATTATTGCAACTCTGTGCAATGAACTTGTGATCCTGTTGCATTTGAAATGGTTGCTTCGAAGACGGGTACCAGGTCTGCGACCGCTCTGGGTCAGTTGCTGTCCTCAAAGCGACTTTGGTGCGTCAAGGTGGCGATAAAACTGCAATAAGACGGAGTCAGTCTGGGATGAACTTGGCAATTACAGTGATTAACTGTGATAAACCGGTGTAAATCACAAATCTGTTGCCCTCTGTTGCAAATCTGTTGCATTCTACGTACACAGAAATTCACATTAACTACTTGCATTCAGAGTTCAGCCAGAACCTCATATATTTGAAACTGAAATTCAGAAATTCCTCCACAAATAGTGACATAGTTGCTGCAGGACACCAAAATGACATAGGCGCTTGGCAACCTTACTTTTATATAGGAATATAAGCAGAACACAACCACTTGGCAACCAGTTGAGTCAAGTCCCCTATTGCAAAGAGACGCATCGCACAGAAGTTGCACCCATCACCGCAGACTGACTCAGATTGCCTCCCACCAGGCAACCTGTGCAGTCGTCTTGCACTGTGCAGTTGAAAGTATCGCCCGGAGGTTGAGGGTGTTGCACACAACTACTTGCAATGAGTGACCAACAGCAGTGCAATCGCTGGGCAACCACCAGTTTTTCCTAGTAGCAAGGAGGTTGCCTTCCTATTTGTACACTAGTGCGACTGAGCCATAATGGACACTTGCATTGCGTAATATTTAGCATTACTTTTAAACTTTCTGGGTATCTTTAAGCATAATTTTTCTACATGCTGCCCTAACAATGATCTTTTGATAAACCTAAGTAGTTTTAGTTCCTAAACCTTACCAAGAATATTTTAGGGCCCCAAGACACACAAGTAGCTTTAAATGTGGCCAAGTAGTTTTGGTGCGTAAGCCTAACTGAGTAGTCTTGGGTGTCTAAACCTAAACAAGCATATTTTGGGGCCAAAAACTAACCAAGTGGTTTTGTTGCCTAAATCTGATCAAGTAGTTTTGGAGGACTAGACTTAACCGAGTAGTTTTGGTGCCAAATCTAACCAAGCAGAGTGAAAACAGAAGTTATCTGCTAGTGGTAAAAGAAGCAAAAACAAAGTGCAAAACTCTATCCGAATGGGACAAAAACTGAAGTTTCCTTTGCTAAAAAATCTTTGCCTGTTTACCATGCCATTTTATCACCCCTCCCGCCTCCATATGCTCTTTGTTGCTCTTTGAATCTGTTAGCTTTTGGCTAAGCCAGTAGCTTCTGACAAAATGGCACTATTTGACTCCCTGGAATGAGAACGAGTGCATGGTCTTGAAAGGTCATTATTGGGTTTTGAGCTTTCAATGCAATTTGTTGACACTATAAACTATATAAGATGTCAGCAACCTTATCCTTTAGCACCACCTCGTTCTAACATTTCCTTCCCTATATCCATTATTTTTCTTCATTCTTCTCTCCTATTTTCTCAGCCCTCACACTCATACTGACTCCTTCTCCCTATCTACCCTCTCCTCTTCATTTCTCTAACTCCCCCCCTTCTCTCTCTCTCTCGCTGTATCTCTCAGTCTCTCTCTATATATTTGTCTCTCCGTGAGGTGGGCAGGCACTGCTTCACAGAGCATGTCAATGGGAAAGTGACTGGGGAAAGATGGCTAATGACACAGCATGGAAATAAACAGAAGTTTGGGGAAAAAATGAAAT
>VUQI01055100.1:0-19797 GCA_015106735.1 Paratilapia polleni | reverse complement strand
GATTATTTTGGTATGAAACTGGACGACCAACACAAGCCATGGGCGCCTCGTTCAGTTTGCCGGGTGTGTGGAAAACCTCCGAGCATGGACTAAGGGAAAGAGACAGAGCTTGGGTTTTGGTATGGAGGGAGCCACAGAATCACGTTGATGACTGCTGCTTCTGTTATTTCTGGATACAGTTCAGAAACTAAATCATCTATCAGTTCCTCTAACCTGCCATCAGCAATGAGACCTGCACCACATTCAGATGAAACACCACCTCCCATTTTTACTGGGTTAGTTGATGAGAGAGAGTCTGATGATGTTTGGTCTCCAGATGGACAACATTGTAGTGATGAGGACTTTGAAGATCCATCTTCTAGCAGCTCATCTGTCCCCCAGTGATTCACTCAGCCAGAGTTAAATGACTCAGTACGAGATCTGGATCAGCCAAAGGAAGCAGCTGAGCTGCTTGGGTCTAGGCTCAGTGAGAAAAACCTCCTGGCTCCAGGAACCAAATTTTCTTTTTATAGGCATCATGGGAAGGATCTTATTCCATTCTTTGAAATGGATGATGACTTTGTCTATTGTGTTGATGTTGAACGTGTTTCAGGTTCAATGGGTTGTGAGTATAATGCAGATGAATGGAAGCTGTTCCTTGACAGCTCTAAAACCAGCCTAAAATGTGTCCTACTGCATAATGACAGTTACTTTGCATCTGTGCCAACTGGTCATTCTGTCCAGTTAAAAGAAACCTATGAAGATATGCAAACTGTGTTGGAGAAGCTGAAATACAATGAGCACAAATGGACCATATGTGAAAAAAATGGATTCACATTTTGTGACAAAACTAAACATGATTGAATATTTTTATTGGTATTTTGGAGCTCAGCATATCAATTATTTTCTGGAAAACAGCAGAAATTTTAGTCTGTGGGTTTTAACTGTCATTTAACTGACCTTTCTCCACAACAACCCTCCACCTCTTGGCCCAGTCACCCAGTTGAAGAGCGTAGTTCTTTTCTATCTTCGCTCTCTCCTGGAAGCAGGTGACCAGCTCGTTACACAGCCGGTGGCCATCGTCAATCCGCTTTACCGTCCTTTTGTAGTTCCCTGGCTGCAGAGGTACAACAACAAACCCACAAGGAGTGAGGAAACAGAACTGTGTCAGTTGCTCTGTGGGTTCAATGCATGTCACCAAACTAAAGTGCTATTAGTTGTGTGCTAAGACATTAGCATATTAAGACTAAGGCACATTTAGTGCATAAGTGATGTAGAGAAGATGGAAGCTGAGATAATATAAAGACTGAAGACAAAACATAAAACAAAGAGCCACTGGAGGTTTAAGTATGTAGTTTTCCAACATAGAGGACTGTGAAGCTAGCAGTCTGTCTGCAGTCTTTAGATAAAAACATGTAATGAGGTATTTGGCACAGCTAAGAGGTACAGGTGGAGGCAGAAGCAGTCCAATAAGGCAGTGCGTCAGTCAGCAGGGACTCATCAGCAGCGCCAGAATCCAGAATAATTAAGCACTACATGCTCATGGTTTGGTACATTTAGCTAACTAATGCAGTCTCATTGGAAAGTCCTGTTCCTTACATGAAGGTCATGGTGTTCAGTTTATACTGAAACTGTTTAGCCAGGTGTTGATCCTTTTGCAGGCTGCAGTTTGTGATGTTACTCAAACTGTATTACATTATACTGACAGTGTAAATTGCAATGATTTGCAAATGACTTAAATCTTATATTTAATAGAAAATAATTCAATTTAATTCAATTTTATTTATATAGTGCCAAATCCCAATAACAGTCGCCTCAAGGCGCTTTATATTTTAGGATAAAGACCCTACAACACTAACACTAACAAAATACGACAGGCTGAAACAGAGAAAAATTGTAGGAAAAGATGCTCATTTTTAACCTGATAGCAGTGAGACTTTTCAAAAAAAGTTGGGACATGGGCAACAAAAGAGTGGAAAAGTTGTGCAATGCTGCTAAAAAGACACTTGGTGGGAAATCTCACAACTTATCAGGTTAATTAGTAGCACGAGTGGGTACAGCCCTCTGTCTGCAGGCTCAGAGACTGCCAGCTATAATGAGACCCAGACTGTAAAAACTTAGTGCTGCTTTAAGTTTTGTGGGGAGGGCCGATGAAAGTCAGCAATAAAGTGCTGCTACTGTACCTCCCAGAAGCTGTCAGAGCTCCCCAGGTCGCTGAGGTCTCCATTGGAAGACATCTTGGGGTCGGCCTTACAGCACGGAATGATGGCGGCTACAGAAGAAACTGCAGGGAACAAAAGGGGGGGGTAATTTATTTATTTATTTTTTTTTTTAAACACAGCTGGTTTCATTACATTAAATGTTAACAGGCTGACTGACAGTGATTTGATTTTGTATCCCAGTCCCAAGCTTCTCTCAGATCTCAAACCAAACAGGAGGAGCAGCACAGACCCATACGCATATCGTCACTTTTTATTCTAAGTAAAAGCCCTAACTGGGAAAAGCTTGGTTACCTAACAGCATGTGACGCTTTTTTGTCACTTTTTTTTTTTTTACGTTTTTTGTATTATTTTATAAACAATTAAACTTTGAAACTTAGACTTTTAAAGGACTGTTCTAATTGCATTGTGAGTACGTGACGGCTGACTTCATCACCGTGCATATTTACCAGTTGGTTTGTTTACCTTGTGAGGCTGACTTTCTGGAAATTCCACAGCTAAGCCCTTACTTTGTACTACAGGCAGAATACTGCCACAAATCCTTTCAGACTGAGACTTTGATAAACACTGATGTCCTGGAGATGGTGTTTCTCCCCCTCGCAATTATATACACTAAATAAAGGCTACAAAATCAAGTAAAAAGTGATTTTATATGCAGAATATCAAACACATGCTGAACAGAAAGCTAGTGTGATGCAGTCAATAGAATGAACTAATACAGTAAGCAAAATGGCAGTTCTAGCGGTCTAATTTCTTTGTTTACTTTTAGTCACATTCAAAAACAAACATCTTAAATAATTAATAAAAAAAAAAATGTTTTGGAAGCTGCTGGCCTTATCAGGTTTAACAGGAAAAATAATTTAAGCAAACATTGAAGAGAGGTCATTTAACAGCTAGAAGTACTACAACTACATGACAAACAGGACAAACTCCGCCTACTGAATGAAGATCATGTGATATGACGGAAAGGTCAACAAGAGCAGTCCGAGACTGCATACTTCCACCTAACTGATAATTCACTGCGCACGATGCAGGAATTGAATCTGTGGATCCAGATTAGTTTGTGATGGAAACATCAGGACCATGTTTCCCCAATTATTCTTATATCAGTTTCATATGCATCTGCCAAAATAGGACGTGAACAACTCTTTTTTTTTTTGAGTAATCCTGCTAACAAACAGACAGACATGTTTTACACACCCTCAGGATCAGGAGCATTTTTGGAGCATTTTCAAGTACTAACCAATACTTATAAATGAATCATTATGTGTCAAATGTTACAGTAAAAATGCCAACTGTATTAAAAAAAAACAAAAACATCTAAAATAAAAAAAACGTGAATTAAATGTATATCAAAATATAAAAACATGCATTTAATATAGAGTAGTCAGAGAAGTTTAGTGATTTCTCTAAAGGATATTTCTGAAGAAATGTGTGTGTCCTCTTTATTGGGCATCAAACTCAGCAGTGTCCAGTCTTATTGCTCTACTGTAAGCGCCTCTACAGTTTCAGCCTCTGGCGAACTGCAGCTCCACGTCGGCTGACACAGGAAGCTAAAGAGTCTTCACCGCTCCCTGCCTGCGGGGCTGCTCTCTCCGTGTCACTGCCCAGTTTCCCTTTTGCACAGAAGTGGATCATGTGTGTCCTACAAACACTGATACCCCGTCGCGCACAATCGCTCCAGTCCTGTTCATACACAGTGGACTTCATTCATCAGACAAGATGCACAAACATTTTAACAAAATGGGCTCCACGAAAATTAAAGCTCAAACTCACAAGAAAGGAAGGGAAAAAAAACCTGATGAGTTGATTAGAGTCCATTTAAATGTAACATGCTTTATGCCATGCAGTCATGCAGCTGTGGAGCTAGAATCAAGAACTGTATATGTATGTTTTTCAGGTGAAGGGATTTGGAAGAGATGTACTATACTTGCGTTTATCCATTCAATGCTACTTTACATTTTAACCCAACTACATCTGTTTGCCTTTTGAGTCGAGTTTCAAGTAGTTTCAACCTGCAGATTAGTTGACTAGTGTGTAACCTTTGGCAGGAATGTGCATCATGCCAGCTGTACGCATGCTCCGCATGCCCTAAATCCACAAGAGACACAACACAGGGAAACTCAGACTCATAGACATTACCCATGTTGCATTATTTATTCTCACTATAAATTTACCTTTTTGTGATTTTTTTTTTCTTAAAAAGAAAAACACAGGATGAACTTTACAGAGCACATCTGTACAAAACCAAAGAGCAAATCTACATTTTAAATTCAGCTGCAATTTAATCCAATGGGATTTTTTTTTTCCTTTTTAGCTTTGTAGCTCTGCAGGGACTCTGCCAACAGTTCACTGTGACCTGGCTTTCCCATACATCCACTTCCTCTGTACTATACTCCCATTGGACAAAACCCTTTGTCAAGGCCAGACAGCTTCCTGTGGCAGACATCAACAACGTGTCAAAACATGCCACTACTCGAGGCCTCACTCTGTGCTCTTAACCTCAGCACAATCTCAAGTCTCACCTCTTGTAAAAAGTCACAGCTTCTTATGTCACATTTCGGTCTGTGAGCTGCTAATGTCAGTGAAAGAGTTGGTACATGGAACATCTGCAAACTTCCGATTGCAGAAAACCTACAACAACATTTTAGCCAACCTTATGATGGGATTACACCAAATAGTTTGGACCGCACCCATCTCTGAAAATATTATAAACCAAAAGATACCCCATATGTGAAGTTAGAAATCCATTAAAAATTAAAAGGAATGTGGGATGAGGGTTCAAAGTGGAGGGGCCCTTTACCCTGCTACTTACAGCACCCATTACTCAGTTCTTGAGGATCAGACCAAACCCATCTTCAAGTTTAACCTTCAATTTGGTCTAAATGATACATCAAGCCGCAATCTCTGGGGCCAAAAAATAAAAAAACAAAAAGCACAGAAATGCCAAACTAAACAGCATTAAAAAAAAGCACCTTCAACAGCCTGGTACAGGCCTCTGCGGCAACTCAATAGTGGGTCAATGTTTTCTTAAGAGCACAATCATTTGAATTTTGTTAAGGCTCAAAGTTATGCCTTGATTATACTCCATTGCAGACATGGACACAGACAGCTGGAGACCGGCCAAGTGGTCATTCCTGTTATACTTCTTAGAAGTCCACCGCGTGGGACGCATACGTAGATGGTGCACTGTAAATTCTCCGTGGACAACTCCACGCGGTCACAAAAAACAGGCAGGCACACGGACATCCACACAGACCTTCGCACTTACCGTCTGATGACCAAATTTATGTCCATCAGACCCGAGCGGACATGGAAAGCATAACAGCTTTAGTGTTGTATCCATTTCAACTGACAGGCGTCCCAACCCAGCTCTCTGCCAGTCCTCACGTCCATTGATTAGAGTCACTGAACTGAATCTCCCCACCGTGTTTGCAGTAATTTTAATGGAATCATTTAACACATAATGACTTGCTGTGTGGTACAGACCATCCAAAAAGTCTGCGCTTCCGTTTTGGTGAGTAAAATTCTAATATTCATTAGCCTGTTACTCACTAATTAGTTCCAAGATATGTTTTGTCTCTGCATTGCACTTGTACAGTTTATGAATGCAGCTTGCTAACCAGTCTAGCTAGCCTTAGCTGAAAACTTAACACTCCACCCTCTTGTCCAAATACGGTCACTTCTGGCTCCAAAAGCCTGTAAGTTCCATAGGCGTATCTTGTACAGTTGCAACTATATGTAGCTCACTCCTCATTGGTACTTAAATGATGTTTTCAGACACAACACAGTTGACTGATATGTTGACCTTAAAGTTAGAAATAAACACAAAGAGAGATCAGACTAAAAAAAACAAAAAAAACCAAAAAAAAAAAAACAGGGAGATGTAGATAAAGACTTGCTTATAATACCTAAACTACAAACACCTGAACTACATACAGACATTTAGTCTTTAAGCATTTAAAGTGGGTTGTTCTAGAAGTTTCATCACTGTTTGAATACTTTCACTATGAGATTGTGCTCTACAAGGCTTGACTTGACAAGACTGTGAGAGGTTCCTGATAATTTTTCCTCCTCCCCGAGTTTCACAAACTTCACTCTCACTGTAAATAACTCCCAGTATACCAGCGCTGCGAGCAGACTGCTGCTAAATTAGACGCAGGGTACAACAGTAGCCTTGGTGAGATCCGCAGGGAACAATGTGGGAGTGAGCATAAATCAGCTCTGCAGTTTTACAAGTTATGCAACGACGGAGCAGCGTGCCCTTACTTGGAGCCAATATTAGAGTGGACCTTGAATAAAAAGGATTAGGTTTAATATGCAATTGTAGGCGTGACTGGGTGTATGGGTGTGGTGTGTCTGAGGAGAAGAGCAATGCTCAAGATTAACCAAAAGCCGACGTTCAGCAGCACAACGTCACACCTCCCAGACATCTAATCCACGTCAGGCAGCACAAGTGAAAGCAACAAAAGGATAACCGTGTATGCGTGTGTCACTGCTGAGCGCCAAGTATGCTAATAACAGCAGAGGCATCTGCCACCAGCATGCTGGGACATGAGGGAATATGTGAAAATTGACTTTGGCATGGATTGACAATTACTGCTCCTTTAGAGCTTCAGCAGAGGTTTAACCACAACAGCTTCCGGTGGGGGACGCGATAACTTAACAGTATACGACATTGTAGAACCCAAAACTGGTTCTGCAGTAATAGCTGGACAACCTTGTAACATCTAATAATAATAATAATAATAATAATAATAATCTTTTTTTTTCTGAGAACATCAACAGTACCTTAATACTAAATTAAACTTTTTTTATTTGAGTTTGGATAATCAGTCAATCACATCAACTCTCATGTTGCAACACAAAATTGAGTACATGATGCGTGGTACAGGACAACTCAAGTGAATGGTTGTGCTAGATTTCTTGGCTTTGTGTAGATATTGTGAACGGGACAATGAGACTGACAAATGGTCTTAAAGCAGCCAATTAATTATTCAGTTATATTTTTAGGATAAATAAAATAGTAAATAAAGAAAAGTATTTTCATACACAAAACTGATAAAATAATAGGTCTGCATCTGCAACAAAGTTGACCGCCAAATGAACACTCAAAAGAACTGGCTCACACTTGAACCCAACTACTGACACCAGGGCACAGGGTCAAAAAAGAAAACTAAGATTAGCTTTATCACTACTGATTAGGTGAAAGAAATATGCCACTCTTGCAGCTTGCTTGCAATTCACTAAACACTCATGTCAAGAGAGAGACAAAGTTTTCATGTTAGTAGGGTGACTATCTGGTTTTGGCACAAAGAGCCCCGGCTGAATCATCATGATGGTTGAGGTTTGAGAACATGTTATATGAAAGAGGGTGTTCTGTGTGTGTATGAGTATCTAGGTGTGGCTCATGGAAAACACACTGGCTTACTGCTTATACCTGTCTCTATACCTGGTGGAAGGGTGCAGGGGTTGTTTTGTGCTTGTGTGCATGCAAGTGTGGATAGATATAGTCTTAGCAAAAAATAATACTCACTCTGATCATTCTAAAGTATTCTCCTTTTTATGTGAATCCTGCAGCCATGCTATAGGTTTAAACCTATGCTAACATGCACACAATGACAGCTGCTCACCTGTTAAGGACCTCCTTTTTTGTATTTTGGTTTCCAAAAGAAACAAATGTTTTCAGTGAGTGACAAGTATGGGCTGCAGGCAAGTCAGTTTGGCACTACCGAGCCATGCTGCTTAAATACATGCAGAATGTGCTTTGGCAATGTCTTGCTGAAGACAATGCAAGGCTTTCTCTACAAAAGGCATCATCTGGATAGCAGCGTATGTTGCTCCAAAATCTGTATATTTCATTCAGCATTAATGGGACCTTCAAAGCTGTGCAAGTTGCCCATGCCATATGCACTAATGCATCCCTATACCATATTATAGATATTGGCTTTTGAACTATGTGATGGTAACAAGCCAGATGTTCCCTCTCCTTATCGCCTGAGAGGATGGAGTGCCCATGGTTTACAAAAAGAATTTCAAATAAACTTAAATAACAAATAGTAATAACAAAAAGTAAGGAAATTTGGTGTTTGGATGCTTCTTGCCAATAAATCTCATTCCTTTGGAAAGCCTGTTTATTTCCCTTTAAATGATGCCACTTTTGTAAGGAAAATGCATTTGTGGGTTGAGCAGCAGAGTTGAGTATGTGGGTTGCGCCCATGAAGAACTTGCCAAATCTTCTCTGCCAATGCCAAACACATTTTCCTTATCTCTCTCTCTCTCTCTCTATAGCCATCTATATCTATATCTATCTATATCTATTTGAGCTCAATTTCAAGTGTTTTGGCAAAAGGTCTGAATACTTATACATGTAAATATGATATTTCAGTTTTTTCTTTTAAATAAATTTACAAAAGAAATCCTAAAATTCTGTTTTCAATTTGTCATTATGGGGTACCAAGTGTAGATTAATGAGGAAAAAAAGGATATGTGAAAGGAATCTGAATACCTTCTGAACCCACTGTATATACAGAAAACACAGGCAAATGTAGGGCACTAAAAAGTAATGGATATGCCTGGGAGATGCTTGTTAAGAAGGCGACTCAATAATTTGATTTCTGTGGATGGTGTTGGAAAATGAACAGCAAGTATGTATCCAGGTTTGTTTTAAAAGTTTAAGCATGATTTTTATATGATTGCCAACATCAGCTGAAACCAATGTGTTAGCATTATTAACACACCAATATAATGAGTCTGAGGAAATACGACACATAATTAAAGTGTGAAACAGAAACTGGAATGCAAAGCTCATCAGCTGCTCACTGCCCAACGCCACTGATGTAGGATCGATTGAATGAACTTCATGAGTCACCATGGTAACAGGATGAATGATATACATTTAAGAATGCTTAAATTAAAAAAGCACAGATTTAAGATGAAGGATCTTTGTGATACTACTTTTATGTATTTGTTTACAAAGTACTGCAGTTACACTATATGAAATATTCAGAGGAGAAGAGGCTCACACTGATTTCACTTTTGAAATTTAGTTTATTAAATTTCATTCAAAAGATTTTTAAACCTGACATTATTAGAGTCACACTGACACACCACAGTCAGCATTAGGAGGAAGATCACACAAAGTCCCAGGAGTATGTGTGTGTGTGTGTGCATGCGTGTGTGTGCGCACACAGTAGTCACACATTACCTACAGCCTGCAGTAAAGGGATTAGACTGTGTTTAGTCTGAGGCAGATAAACAGAGAACTTATTAGCTGGACACAGTACCCTGAGCTGAACATAACATTACTAAGGATTGGTACTGAGGACCCGTATTATACTGGTACTGGACAAATGCTGCTTCTGTAAGTGTTTGGGTAGTTGGTGTAAACAGGGTAACACCAGCAACCTCAAGACTAAAGAAATATTACATGTGAAGCAGTGGCTGCGCAAACAAAGATCCACTGTAGCTACCTACTGTATCAGAGTAGCTGTAAGTCTACAGCAAAGTAAATGATCATGAAAAACATTATTTGCAAGTATATATAGATTTAATGCTTTTCTTTGTTGCATACTACTAAGTTCTAAAGTCTTTGGGATTTTGGATTGTTGGTTGGGCAACTCTAGACACTCAAAAATGTCACCTTTGGGGCCAGGGAAACAGTCATAGAACAAAATAGCTATCAATTCATTGAGAAAAAAAAAAAAATTCATATTCATCAATAGCTGAATTTTATTCTGATCTTTCACTCTCAGAACAGCAGCATGAGGGAAGTCTCCTTTGCTTAATTACCAAATATCAGCCAATTCTGTGTGCTCGATGTATTTATGTTGTTTCAATCACTACGAAAGACGACAGTGAATCTGGTGAGCGCAATTTTTTTTTTCCTTCTACGAGAAATGCCTTTGTTAGCAGCCCAAGCTGACCAATCGCAGCTGGTTCATAAAATACTGAACTAAAGGTAAAAATACACAGACCTAAAAGAATACTCTTAGTTATTTCCTGCGATTTGTCCATGAGGCCCTAGAGGGGTCATAGACCCTGAATGATCCATGAACACATGTTCAAATGAAAGTGTCTGGTTTACAGACCCCCGCCATTGGCTGGTTGTATTTTTTGAGAATGTTTACTTTCCCCTGGTCTCTTATCATAAACTTGGGTTCAATCCCCTCAGTTTGAGTCAATTCACAAATACAGCCCACGCACGACCTTGGACCACAGTGTTTTAGATCTGCTGAGCTGCAAACAGTACAGTCAGATGGTGAAGAGGGTTTTTCAGGGCGTCACAGGGGGAATGACAGTTTGTATACAAATATGACAATCCAAATGTGATAAATCATCACGGGTGAGAGATGCTCTCAAAATAATGGATTTGTTTATAACAACTACCGAGGACATGACTTCTACTCTTTGCCTTGACTTACTTTTTAAGATTTGATGGTTGGTAAACAGGGAGTCAGATTAACTCTAACATCTCTATTCTGACACATACAGGACACAGACAAACATACTATATAACTATATGGCTAACAGACTAACAATTAAAGCACTGGGTCTTCTGTAAGTTTTGAAATGCAGCTATGTGCAACACTGTTGCTCACTGCTATAAAATTCTCATCAACATCTTGAAACAGAAATCAGTAACTTGGTCAGATAGACAAATGCTGCAGAGGCGAAACACAGATTTGACAATAAGTTTAGACTACTGAGGTGTTGGGTTAAATGACATCTGACGACATACAATTTCTTCTTATAGTATCATATACTTCTGTTTTAGCAAGGATTGACCAAATGAGATGTAACAAGCCAATTGTTGACCATTTAAGTTGACCAACTATGTGTTTTCTTATTTTCGGTCATATATACTGTTCCAGTGGTGGATACTCATATTAAACACTACCAAAGTGACAAATTAAGAAGTTGGCGTGTGTAAGTAATTCCTATGAGTCAGGAGTTCAGGCTTCAGGCTGCTCTAAATGCTCTGTTTCAGACAGTTTCTTCTACTCTTGGATCTGTACGACATTAAAATGGTCATCTCAGACACACAGCTCTGGCTGTTTTCAACTACCCAGAGTGTCAATCCTCTTTATTCATGGTACAAGAATCTGATCTTTATGATAATCTGAAATCAGCAACTTTTGAAACATTTTCAAAACTGTCTTCCATCACAGTTGAAAGAATGTTTTTTTTGTCAGTGTGGCCTCTGGTTCAGTTTTCATTTAGTCCATTAACCACCTGACGGAATCCAAAAGCTACAGGACAATCCTCGATCCGAAACAGGGCAGCAGACCGTCAGGCCTGACTGACGGAGAACAGGAGGACTGCTGAAAGAGAGCAAAAGTGATGGGAGCCACGAGGCCATGAAAGATAAAAAGACAAAAGGAATGAGAGAGCGAAAAATGTGATGGATGAGCAATGAGATAAGTGCAGAAGAAGACAAGCTGTTCAGGATGAGCTTAGTGGATTTCAACACCTCTCGAAAGCAAAGAAATGTGACTCGGAGACAGAGGTTTTTGAGCCATGGAGACAGCAGGACAGCTAGAAATAGGAGGAGGTTTGGTATCACAACAACTCACACAAGAACCTTCTTATGTGGTTTCCACAGCACAGCTAGAAAAGTCATCTTAATGGTCATGAGTCTGCTTTGTCAAGCTTGATGAATGAAGCAGAAGTGCAAATGTGTGCAAAATACAGACACAGCCAGCCAAACAAATTAATCACATATCAAATGACACCAACAATAAAAAGCTGCACCTCAAATTCTCCTTGTGCCTCTGTCCTGAGGCATCTGTCTCACCACAAAGTCTTAAAAGTCAGTCATTTTATCCAGTAAGCCAGTTTAAAGAAATGCTCAACCAAAAATCTTTTGAGCCAGACACTTGAGTTGCACATCTCTATTTTTTTTTTCCAGGGATCAAAGCTATGTGGGCTGAATTAAAGAAAAATCATCTTCCATGTTTGCCAGAAAGATAAAAATGTGCTTTGAAAATAGAACAGTTACAACTTGACTTGAAAAACAACAACTCTTAGGCATGTCTTCATCTCTGGAAAGGCTTAACTGGTGCAAGCAACTTTTTACAACGTGCAGTTTTTCTCGGCAGGTAGGTCTCATTTCACCCACTATGGTACTGTGAAAAATTCACAGATGCATCGCATTGTCCATTCTTAGTGTTTTTCATTTCAGCAGGTTTAAATCTGGGCTGGTTCTGAAAAGGCACTGAGTCAGTTTTAGCTGCAAACCAGCACAGGAGAACTTCCTAGAATTCCTCTTTGGATTTAGTCAGTCTTGGTGCCCTCTGTCTCTTCATGTAATCCCAGACTGACTCCACAAGATCAGGGCAGACCATCTGTTGCAGGCCTCCTTGTTCTCCGTGTGGCTAAGGCTACTTCTTTAGTTTTCTGACTGTATATTTGGGCTTGTTCTCCTGCAGTACGATCAATTCTGAGACCAGGGAGATGCCTGCCTGATTGCACTATTTGAAGAATTGCATGGCAACCCATTAAACTGTCCACATAATATTTCAGTGTGGACCAAAAGATTGACACTGCTATCATACACAGCAAACTTTCAGAGTGACTAAATACTCTACAGATGTGATGAATACACCACTTGCTTCTGATAGGGTAAAAAAAAGAAAAGGCTAGGACTCACAGTGGTTACAGCTGAGATTGAAAACACAACAAAAACATGTCAGAAAGCATTAAAACACCTTCTAACTTTCTCAACTGCTCCATTTACACTCTACTTTTAAGCATATTCTAAAACTTGTAGTTTAACATAATGAATGCTACTAGATATTGCCTCCAAGTTCCAAAGCTCCACCAGATACACATTTCCACCAGCTGGTATATTCAGTGCTTTATTGGCATATTTGGAACATATTAAACACACTGCACTTTTGTGCACTCTGGAGTGTATCGTTAGGTTTAAATCCAAGTTCTGATTTTATTCTTTCGCCATGTGAATCCATTGTAATCCAGACAGCCACAGCAAACACCACCACTTCTGCTCCCAGGGCAGTCCTGTTGGTTAAATGGAGAACACACTGAAAAACCATCATGTGATTTGGTAATTTCCATTTGTCATTAAACAAGGGAGTAACTTGGGAGCATTACACTATTTCTAAATACCTTAATATGCATTCAGCTGAGCTCAGTCAGCTGTGAAACGGGTGACTGCAAGTCGCAAACGAAGTGTAACCATAAACTTGGGAGCATCTTGAGTTTGGGTCCCATTGATAAAGGTGAGCTGTTGCAGGAACAGCTGTCAACGCATCCTCCATAAATAGCCTATGGAAGAAGGCGGGGTTTCCATAGCTACTTATTTGCTAATTGATTAAATGGAAATAAAATTTTAGACTAAACAAGTCTAACAGTAAGAACAACATTAGCAGTGCTAGCACCAGGAGCCTTCTTTCTATGCAGGGTAACCTCACAGTGAATGGGTGTTGATGATAATAATTGTAACAAAAAAGCATTTCTGGTGCCAACTAGTGATGGTTGCGAAGATTAATCGCCTAGCCAGCTAATCCTTCACATCCCTAGTGACAATGACTTCTGTTACCAGCACCTGTGCCCCCCCCCCCCTCTTTTTTTTCATAAATACCATCATACACCTTGATGAAATGTCAGGAAGGCAAGAAAAATTAGATATCCCCCAAGTCTAGTACAGATCAATCACTATTTGTGATTTAGTTCATTTCATTTTTATACCGACCATCTCTGTTGAGAACCACAAAGAGGATCAGCGACAAAAATGTGGGGGAAAAAAATAAATAAAAAAATAATCTCATCCAATTCACAATCTGGAGAGATCTGCATCCAATACATGCCTGCTAAAGAGGTGGGTGATGGGAAGAGAGGGAGACAGAAGGAGATTCTGGTTGTTGGTTTATAGAGAAGTGGGTCAGCCCAGTGAGGAGGAGGGGAAAGAGCAGCTGAGGGAGGGATGAGGAGGGAGTGACGGATAGAGAGGCAGGTCCAGACCTCATAAGCTCCACTGGAAAACTCATGGCCGCTAATCTGATTAATGTAAACCAACAGTTTCCCTGCAGCCAAGCCAGGGCTATATGCTCCTACACACAAGCCCACACGAGCATTAGTCTACAAGCTCGTCTGCATTCCAGCCAAGTCTCAGTTTGTGAGGTTGTGTACTCTAGGTTCACGAGGGCCCAGAGGCTTTAAACATCCAAAAAGAGAAGCACTTGGAGATTCTTCTCTGCTCCAGTTGCTGCCAACAGCTGGCTGTATATCAGAGCCTGAGAACCAGCTGTGTATCAGACCACTGCTGTGTGATTCTGTGCAAAATGAGAGACTCTGTTTAAAGAAAGAAAATGTTAACCATGCTCACAATGATCACAAAATGATTGCTGTTGGCAAAAATAAACCACACTATGGGATACTCTGAAAGCCATCATGCTTGGCTTTGATAAACAACTGTCTCTAGCTTAAAATGGCTACTGAAGAGAAGTCAGGGACTTCTCCTCAGTAGCTTCCTCATAAAATATTTGCACCAAAAAAAGTTTGAGAGTGTAAATTTGGCTGTTTTTACGTTATTTACTGGATGATCTTTCTTGAAAACTGTTTTATGGAACTTTCTTCTTCCCAGTGGAAACATACATGCTTGAAAAATAAAGCCAATGTGTCCAAAACTGGCCCTAAAAGCAAGTCCAACCTTAAAATAATTTAGCTATGCATCCAATCCAATCCAACTTTATTTGTAAAGCACTTTAAAACAGCCTCAGCTGACACAAAGTGCTGTACATCAGAGATGAATAAAATAGAGAAACAATAAAATAGAACTAAAAAGTGCAAAACGACACAAGTAAAAACAACTGTCATTAAAAACATATAAGATCAATGTCTCACGCTGGGTCGAAGCCCAAGGAGTATAGATGCGTTTTAAGAAGAGCTTTAAAAATGGACAGTGTAGGTGCCTGTCTAACGTGCAAAGGCAGTGTATTCCATAACCTAGGAGCTTCAATAAAAAAAAGCTCCATCCCCTCTGAGCTTCTGCTTAGATTTTTGTATATGTAGGAGCAGCTGGTCAGATGACCTGAGAGGCCGGGCAGGAGTGTAACGGTGAAGCAGCTCAGAGAGGTAAGGCAGGGCAAGATCATTTAAGGATTTAAAAACAAATGTAAGGACTTTAAAATGAACTCTAAAGTGCACAGGCAGCCAGTGGAGTGAGGCCAGAATAGGATGATCAATGAAGGTTTGAATGTTTGAATGTTTCCGGTCTTCCTGCTAAACTAACTTGGTATGAGCAGTGGCTCCAATATGCCTGGTATTACTTTTACCATTTCTTTAAGATGGTGATATGAATTTGAAGAATGCTACTCTACTCAGATATCTGCATTTTATTGTTGGGATATTATGACCGACTTGTGCTTCATTTTAGCTTTACGAATGTGATGTTGAGTTGCGCATTTTACACCCGAAGAGGAAGACAACTCATTTTCCAAAATTATCACGAGCGTAACACTGTGAACCTAAATGGCATCCTGGCAAATGCGTCAACTTGTGAGTCATTGTGTAAGTGAAAATGCACATCCAGTATCACACAAACCTGTTCTAAATGCATCTCAGAATTTTCTGTGTTTTGAAATGCCAGTCACATGATGTCACAAGTGTTTGGATGGTAAACAGGGGAAGTTTTCAGCACATGTCTGCGCAATCTGTGGCTGTCACAGTACTAAACTCACAACTTCTGCTATACCAACACACCACCAGCACTAGTCTCACAACTCCAGTGAAGAACTGCTTCAGTTTGCATGTGGCAACACTAAAGAGGCATCTGCACGAGACAGGTATCATTTAAAGAAAGGCAGGACAAGAGGTGGTTGGCTCTTATTCACTTTGACCACATGAACCCATCCTACCAAGCAAAATGAGTCTTTAAAACGCAGTTTAAAATTGTTTTCCCTTCGCCGACTGCGCTGATACGTGCTTTCAGACTTAAAGAGATATTGCGCGGCTTTGCAAGACTGCAAAAAGATACCATCAGCAAACAGAACGAATCAAGAAAGTGAGCGGATTATATGTGGCAGCTGTGTGAAAGCTACAGACTGTTGGGAGCAAAAGACAGAAAGCAAATGCAGCATGCTGAATGTTTACAGCAGCACAATGAGCATGATTACGAACAGCTACATCCAGCACGCAAACCACACTGCAGACACTTTTGCCATATGGAGCCCCTAGTGATAGCAAAACTTACCTTTCAGAGACGAAAACTGAGATGGACAGATGTCCAAACAGAAGACAGCCTTTGTCTCCACGGGTCTGAGAGACACTGGGGGATCGGCGGAGAGAGAGGAAGATCCCACAGGAGCAGAAGCAACAGCAAAGGGAGAACACAGAGAGAGGTTTGTTAGCGAAGAAGCAAGCGGTTAGATTAGATCCTCCAACAGCGTTCAGGCAGGACTGGACGAGCTGCCCGTTATATGGCTCGATGCTGGCTGGAGGGTGGCACATTCTGGGAGTCACGGTGAAATGCCACACATGGAGTGTGCAGTGGAGGGTTAATGAAGCAGTTAGAGAGCAGCAGCCCCCTATAAGAGGAGGTCAGAGGAGTTAAACTCACACCTCTAAAATTGCCTGCCTGAGCAAGTTAGGAGGGGAGTGTCGGGTTGTTGAAAGACCACAGCAGTAACTTTGCTTTGTTCGGAAATATACCTTAATATTTCACTTGTTTTCAAAAATATTTTTCCACCTTGTAGAGGCTTGAGACCTGTTTTAGAAGATCTAACAGCAAACAGTACGTAAGGCAATTTCACAAAAACATTGCTGTCTTTATTAAGGCATCTAAATCTTGTAAAGATCACTGGAAATGTCTCCAAATCAAACCACAATTTCAGTTACTTTACTGTGAAGACCGAATTCCAACACATTTCATGCCTCCAGTTTAACATTGTACTTAAATGAAGATAAACCAATATTTGTTTGGAATAGGGGACAAATAAAAAAATTAAAAAAAAAAAAAAATCAGCATCCTTTTGGTTAGTCTAATATTTGTAGTTAAGAGAACTAAAACATGCAAAATAGTGTTTTTTGCCAAATCAGCAACTAATTTGGATTCACTTGATTAAATGTAAGACGTGTTTAATACACTACTGAATGAAATTTAATGAAGCCTACAATTATCTAACTGCGTGAATTTTTTTATTACTGAATGTATATCTCATTTTTATTAGTCCTTCCCTGGTGTCTAGACGTGGATAGCCCGTCTAGAACAACTAGCCTCAATTTCAAGTTAGTGGGCGTACATCTTCTGACAGCAAAACAAATGAGTAACATTAGCTATTGCTTTAAGAAAAACAAAATCCAATATAAGGCTTTTTTTTTTTTTAATAGAGGAATTTTTCTGAGAGCTGCAAGCAATCAGAAAGCATAGCAGTCTTATTAGCCGAACAAACAGGATTATCTGTGGTTCGTTTTGTAATTTGTGGCCTTTTTAATCTCAGTTGTTGTGACATCTGTGATACGAAACAGCCACGATGACGATGCCTATCATATCAGATCGACAGATAGTTACAATGACTGACATGAAGGCATTCTCAGATGTTTTTCATAATCAAAAGATCCAATAAATCTAAATCCAGATTCAGTCAAAGCTGAAGATCACTGGCACTGACGTTTAAACCTCTATGCAGCTTTCTCATCAGCTACCACAGTAGCTGATTCCATTCTTGATTCTGGTCCCATTCATGAAAAAAAAAAAAAAAAAAGCCTTCTTCTTTAGGTGCTTCCTGTTACGGCTTGGATAACTGACACAGTTTCACTTCTGAATGACAAATGTTACGAGAACCAGAGCTGAGAGCCCCACCCTTTTTCCCCAGAATACAAACAAGGAGTGTAGCTACTTATGAACACATCTTCAACTAATGCACAAATCAGAGGTTCAATATTAGTGGGAGTACAGATAAAGCAAAGCCAAAAGCAGAACTTCCAGTGGCAGTGAATCATTTTATCACTGCACCGAGCTGCTAACTACAATTATTTTATGCCTCCACCAACCAGTCAAATGGCACTTTACATGCATATCACTCCAGATATGACTTTTGAATAACTTTGGCAAGTACTCAGTTAAGTGGGAAATGATCTTTTCCTGAGCTTTAAATGATAATCTTTTTGTGGCTCTCTGTATCATGCTAACTTTGCACTTTCCAGATTCAGGGGAACCATTTAAATACAGTAATATTTGTACAGTAGTGTAATGTTCATGAATGAATGAATCCAGCTGAATAATGTAAATACTGGTACGTTTGAGGAAAAATTATCAACTTTATGGTACCTTACTGTCTTTTCATGGTCAAGAAAGACAAGAAGCTGCTTTCCGGATCCACAGACAATAGAACATGAAGACTGTAACTTGACTGAGAGGATGTAGATCTTTACAGTAATAAACCATTTATGGATATTAGTGCAGGAACACTACAAAAAGTATAAAACCATTAATCCTATACATCATAGTATTTTAATATTTTGATGGTAATAAACGTGCTCTAGATTACAGTAGGTACAAGGTAAAATAACAGTATGTAAATCTAGCTGCCAGTACTGTTATTTAACAGGGAAATTTGTTACAGTGTCTATCCAAACCAAAAGTGCCTTACAGTAAAAACAAATATGGCCACTTGGAATGGCCATTTTGACAAAAGCATAAGGGACCTCCATCTAGGGCAGGAGTCAAAAGAGCCATTTATGATCAATTTTTAACCAAAAGAAATCTATACAGAGCTCCATAACACATGTAAGCCTTATAATAAAGGTGACACAGCCCATTAAGTACAAATTAACTTATCAATATTATCAGACTTATCAATAGGTGTAGAAAATCAAATTCTTTCACCACATGTGACTACTCTGATTTATGAACTTCTGGTATCATCTTCATTACAGTAATGCCATTTTTATTTCTTTTAAGAAATTATTGAATAATAACAAAAAGTGTTCCCTATTATTTTTTTTATTACCAACAAAACAGAACAATTGTGAAGTGGAGAGAAAAAACAAAACTGTTATTAGCACGTACAGACCTACTTTGAAATGAGGCTACAAAGCTATGCAGGCCACTTTGAAACCTGTGTTTGTGCAAATGAATCAAATTCGAAACAGCCAACTTTGATAACGGCTAAAAATAAAGCAGTCCAATTGCTGTAAAAATAGTAAGAGTAAGAGTAAATTTGTAAAAATGGCCAGTTTAATTTAATTTGAACTAAAGTGCAGGTCAACATGCTGCATTCTTATTTTTTCCTTCAGCACCGCCATTGAGGTTCAGCAAAATTAAGAGGATAAGGTGCCAGGCGATAGACAGGCACAGGATGGACAGAAGAGCCTTGGGTTCAAGGCCCCTGATCTAGGGACAGCTGTTGTTTGGCCTGATCACCCTGGATGCAAACGATGGCTGCCTGGTTATACTAAACCAAAATTATTCTCAAATACATCAAAGCCATCAGGTGAGTGAGGAACTTCATAGACTGTTCTGGGTGAAAAAAAGAAAAGAAAAAGAAAGTAAAATCTTTATTCCTTTTTACTTACATCCACATTATAATTAGTGATTGCTGATTCATAGTGACTGTCAATATCTTTTGAAACCCAC
>VUQI01055098.1:4935-18079 GCA_015106735.1 Paratilapia polleni | reverse complement strand
GTTTTATTTTCATTGAAATTTAAAAAATTTAAGGCCATCCATGCTTTGATGTCCTTTAAACATTCCAATAGTGATTTAGGGGAGCTGACATCATTTCTTTTTATGGGCATGTAAATTTGGGTGTCATCTGCATAAAAATGATACGCTAGGCCATGTTTTTTAAAAATCAACCCCAGGGGGAGAAGATAAAGAGAGAAGAGGATTGAACCTTGTGGGACTCCACATGACAGAGGGACTGAGGAAGATGCAGAGTCACCAAGGTGAACTGAGAATCTTCTCTGAGATAAATAGGACCTGAACCATTCTAAGGCCGTACCTTTAATGCCCACATAGTGTTCTAGGCGGGACATGAGAATGGTGTGGTCTACTGTGTCAAACGCAGCAGTCAGATCCAAAAGCACATGAGTGGCAAAGTCACCTGAATCAGTAATCAATAAAAGGTCATTAAGAATTCTTAAAAGTGCAGATTCAGTGCTGTGGAAAGTTTTAAAACCAGACTGGAAAATGTCCAAGATCCTATCATATAAACATATTCCCCCAGCAGCAAATCTGTACTGCACTTAAAACATACTGTAAAAACATGTTGCTTCCAGCTGATTTTAAACAAAAACTCTGAGTATAACCTGCTCCCGACCAGGTTATGTGTTCAGCATAAGTTACCATGGTGTTTAAGCCTTGTAAAAAGAGAGCCACTTTCGCGACACAGAAAACTCTGACTTTAAACTCGACATAGTTCACTAAGCTATTAATCTCACTTTGTAGTACACCCCTCTGGTGTTTTCAATTCTTGTTTTGAGCTTTGAGGTTCCTGTTTTGACTCTACAGTTTCAGTTCTTCTCTTGATTTTATTATTATAGTCACCCTAGTGTTTCTCTGTCTGTGTTCCCTTTGTCTTTTCCATGTGGTTGTGTCTTCTGTGTTTCACTGTCTCTGTCACCTTGTTTAGAGTAGTCTTGTAGTCTTCTTGTCTCAGTCTTTTGTCTTTTGGTTATTTCCTGTTTTTCTTTGAAGGTTAGTTTTTCTTTTGTGTCTAGTTCTAGTTTTACCTCCTGCCTTTTCCCTACTTTGAGACTGTCTGCTCGCCCCTGCTGTTTTCACCTGCTGTTAACTGTTTTGCTCCTATGTTCTGCTTACACCTGTGTCCTGTTTCCCAATTAATCATCTGTCTGCTAGTATATAGCCCTGTCTCTCCCTTTGTCCTTTGTCAGATACTACTGTTGAATCCCCTGTTGTCTTCCATGTATCCTGGTTGTTCTGGATTTCTGCCTTATGTCTCCTTTTTGGACTCTTTGCTTTAGCCAGTACAGGTTTTGGCGCTATATAAATAAAATTGAATTGAATTGAATTGAATTGAATTGAATTGAACTTGGTCTGGCCCCTCACTAGCCTTTAGGAATATCTATAGGTTTGAATATCTAAAAAAGATCATACACTAAGACAGAGGTAGACACCATACTGAGTGCAAGTGGAGTCTCGCTACGGCTGCCATCTGGTAACTACAACACAATTATATCAGTGTGATGTGTGAGTGTGCCTGTGTGCATGGATGTGTGAGTGTGTTAGTTTGTGAGCAGATGGCTTCTTTAGTGCATGTGCATCTGAGTGTGTCCATACTTTTATTACTTAAGTTGTGGGGGCCTATATGCTTCCTAATGGGGACAAAAAGTCTCCCTAATGCAAATAATTCCAAGTAAGAATGAGGGGTAAGATGGAAATACTCTAGTTCCTCTGAAGTGACAGATACATAGTGAGTGTGTGTGTGTGTGTGTGTGTGTGTGTGTGTGTGTGTGTGTGTCACATGCCTTTCTCAGTGGGTGCTATCTATCTTTCAGTAATTGCTTCAGCCAGTGTGGCTGCTGGAGTGAAGCTGGATGTTCCTTGCATGCAGAGTTCACAGCCTGAAAGCAGTGGATATTTTAGGAGTTGATTCACTGTGTCTGATAACTCTGACTTATGTTATATGTCTTATATGTCAGTTTGATTTTTGTCTTTAATTTAAGATCAGTGCCTTATTTCCTCAGTGCACCTTAACAGTAAGATGATTTTTTTTCTAAAATACATCCTTATTGAAGATGCTTTTAGAAATTGCTGTAAATTGAACTTGTGCTGGACTACTACTCAGAAGCCCGAGTGCTTAAGCATAGAAAAAAACACTTGGATTAATGTGTGTGTCATTGGGTGAATGAGGCTTGTAGCAGAAAGTACTTTGAGTGCTCAGTTAGAGTAAAAAAGCACTATATGAGTACCAGTCCATTTACAACTTACCATAATTCCATCAAGTTTAAGATACCCAACAAACACCACTGGCTGAAATGCTGCCCCAAACCTTGACAGAGCCTCCACTGTGTAGAGATGGCTGTAGACACTCTTGTACCTCTCTCTTGACCTCCTCCATACATACTGCTGATGATTTGAACCAAAAATTTCAAATTTGGATTCCTCACTCCATACAACCTGTTGCCACTGATTTTCTGTGCGGTTCTTGTGTGATTTGGCATACCTCAGCCTTTTCTCCATGTTTCCCTTCCTTAAGAATGGCTTCTTGACAGCCACCCTTCAACTGAGACCATTTCTCATGAGGCTTCAATGAACAGTAGATGGATCAACTGAAGGGCCAGATGCATCTCTCAGGTCCTGTGTCGGGTCTTTTCTGGATTTTTTCCTATTTCTTAAGGAAATGACTTTCAGATACTGTTCATCTGCTATAGATAGATAGTTTTTTAGACCTGTCACTTCTTCTTTTGTCATCCACTTCAAATTTTTTAAGGACACACTGCACACCATGTCGAGATACGTTTTCCACTAACAGCTCTTTAGGAATAGATTTGTTGGTGCAAATCTCTGTCAAACTGTTATTGTTGGCATTTTGCATATGTTCAACCAAAGAAATGGTAACAAATGATGTGTTTTTGCAGCAAGTTCCTAGTAATAAGTGCCTAAAGATACAACTTAAAATTGGTTCCTTGCTAAGTTGTTTATGTAATTCAGAAAACTTTTACAGTGCCTTGAAAAAGTATTCATACCCCTTGAACTTTTCCAGATTTCATCACATTAGAACCACAAACTTAAATGTATTTTATTGGGGTTTTATCTGATAGGCCAACACAAAGTAGTGCACAATTGTGAAGTGGGAGGAAAATGATACATGGTGTTCAAATTTTTTTTCAAATAAAAATCTGAAAAGTGTGGCATGCATTTGTATTCAGCCCCCTTTACTCTGGTACCCCTAAATAAAATCCAGTGCAACCAATTGCCTTCAGAAGTCACCTAATTAGTAAACAGAATCCACCTGTATGTACTCTGTATAAATACAGCTGTTCTGTGAAAACCTCAGAGGTTTGTTAGAGAACATTAGTGAACAAACAACACCATGAACATCAAGGAACACACCAGACATGTCAAGGATGTAGTTGTACAGACGTTTAAAGCAGGGTTAGGATATAAAAACATATACCAAGCTTTGAACTTTCACTCTCACAGCACTGTTCAATCCATCATGGAAAGAGTATGCCACAACTGCAAATCTACCAAGACATGGCTGTCCACCTAAACTGACAGGCTGGGAAAGGAGAGCATTAATCAGAGAAGCAGCTAAGAGGCCCATGGTAACTCTGAAGGAGTTGCAGAGATCCACAGCTCAGGTGGGAGAATCTGTTTACAGGACAACTATTAGTCGTGCACTCCACAAATCTGGCTTTTATGGGAGAGTGGCAAGAGGAAAGCCATTGTTGAAAGAAAGCTATAAGAAGTCCCATTAGCATTTTGCATGTAGGCCAAAAAGTTCAATTTTGGTCTCATCTGACCAGAGCATCTTCTTCCACATGTTTTCTGTCCCCTACATGGCTTGTGGCAAACTGCAATGTGTGGCAGAAACCTAACACTGCACATCAACTTGAACACACCATCCCCACAGTGAAACATAGTGGTGGCAGCATCATGCTGTGGGGATGCTTTTCTTCAACAGGGACAGGGAATCTGGTTAGAGTTAATGGGAAGATGGACAGAGCTAAATACAGGGCAATCCTGGCAGAAAACATGTATGAGGCTGCAAAAGACTTGAGACTGGGGCGGAGGTTCACCAGATATGGGATTGCCACTGGTTGCAGAATCTCATCTCTCTGCATTGAGATTGCCTCCAGTGATGACAAGCCTTGTTTTTCCAGTGAGGGAGATGCCGCCCCACACCATCACACTGCCTCCACTAAAAGCTATTACCCTATCGGTGCAGCAATGGTAAATGGACTGGTACTTATATAGCGCTTTTCTACTCAGATTCTGTGTACTCAAAGCGCTTTAACTACAGGCCATATTCACCCAGTCACACATACATTCATACAGCACTTTTATCTACACTTAAGTGCTAAGTACTAACATTCACACACACTCACACTCCGATGAATGCATCAGGGGCAATGTGGGGTTCAGTATCTTGCCCAAGGGCATGCAGACTAGGGGAGCCAGGAATCGAACCACTGACCTTCTGATTAGTAGACGACTCGCTCTACCTCCTGAGCCACAGCCGCCCGTAATCAATCTCTATATGTTCAGGTTCCAGTGCACATGTTGCTGACACCAGCGCAAACAGGCCTGACGGTGAAGGGCAGTCATGGCAGGCCTCCTGGCAGCGCTATGAAACCGGAGATTGGCTGTGTGCAGATCCAGATCCAGATCAGTCAAACGTGGCATGCTTGGAGCAGACACCAACTGACAGCTGTAGCAGGGTCCATGCTCACCATGCGCACCAAGACCCAGTATAAAATACGATAACATAAGGATTATTTTGAGATGGAAATCATGCAGAGCTATTCTAATAAAGTCCACACATAAAATATGGAGCTAGAAATGAGCACAATAGGACCCTTTTGATAACATAGTGTTGAAAACGTTCAAATCATCTGTTAGAGTTCTGTTATTGTTTTTCTGCCACTATTTAGGAAGTCTTGGTGGAGCACCTCGAGGTCTGCGTGGAGGCACTATGGAAAGCTGAACGCTACGAGCTCATCACACACATAGCCAAAATTGTTATCCCCATTTATGAGAAGCGTCACGAGTATGAGGTACTGTCACATCATCCTTACACGCAGATATCATGAATACACATGCAGCTACTGTGTTTGTGACTGTCTCTGCAGGTCAAGTAATCACCTGTTTATAGAAACGTGCTCTTTTGTCATTAACTTTACATTAGTCACACAGCATGATATCGTTTCAACCTTTCACAGTGCATATATTCACTTTCCACACATTCTCACTCTGTAGGAATTCAGCTTGTTTGTTTTCAGTTGTTTTTCTTGTACCTTTATTTAACCAGGAAGTCCCTTTTTTTTCAAGGTCCAAGAAAGCATGACATCACAAGGTTACAGAGATTATAAAATCAAGCATAACAGACTCGGGGAACTTTGCTGGGATGTCAAAAGCATACAGCTTCAGTGGGTTATGATGGGTATTCAAAGAGCAGTGTGAAAATCCCAGGTAACCTGTAGAGGAGCCATCTGCAGGAGTGAAAAATCAGGAATTGTTTGTGCATGATGGAAGGTTACGCTGACAAGAAGGGAGTTTACCCAGTATGGCTTTGCACTGTTGTAAAACCAGATTATGAAGTACACGGTGATGTGGATTTGACATACATACAAACATAAAGAAGTATGATAGAGACTCTAGGCAATGAATTGTAGAGGAGGTAGCCTGCATGGAAAACAAGGTTATTATAATTAACTAAACTAAATAACAAATCAAAAATAGACTTGAGAACAATCACCCTAACTGCAAACACTAACTAAAATGATATTGTGTGCTTACTGAACCATAGAAAAATAAAAACTGTCTTTAGTTTTAAGTCAGATGTGTGAACAAAACAAGCCTGAGGAGGCATTGGCACATAGACTGGAATACTGACATATTTGTGTGTCAGGTGTTGGTGTTGTTGTGTTATTATACTGCTTTATACTTTTTAATTCTTACCATGTGACAAATACCACCCACTTCAAACCTTTTCAAATGCTTATTTTTTGCTTTAGACTTTCTCACCCTTTTAGGAATTCATCTTGTTTATCCGTTGCTTTCACTCACTCTTTGCTCTGAATGTAGAAGTTTAGCTGGATTTTATCCAACTGCTTTTTTAAAATACCTGCTCGACCTGTTCGGTCATATGAGCCTTGACTCTGCCTTCACTCTGACACGTTTTATTAGACACGAAAAACACTGACTCAAATGTCAAAATGACAGCGCTAACTGAACTGTTGTTTCTCGTAATCAGCGTGTTGGATCCTGAACTGGATCTGTGTGCAGCTCAGAAATGGCAATGCGTTCTTGTCGCCTTTAGTATGCTGAAGGTTGTGCTGGAACAAGTCTGATCCATAGACACTTAAAATACAGGATCAGCCACTCAAATATGAAAGGGTACCTTCACTAGTCTGTGGAGTCCACGCCCCAGCAGGTCACAGTTGTTTTGGCACCATGGGCGCCATGGGCGTATTTGACAGGCTGGCCATAATATTTTGGTTGTCTTGGTACACAGTATTGCTTCTTTGAGCCAGTGGTTTACAGTTGTGTTTTGTGCACACTTCAAAAACAAATTGACTTTAATTCTTGTGTGTTTTGCTAAGTTACATAACTCAAATTCCTGTGCTTGCTTTATGTGTACGGCCCACTTGCTGCGATAAACAGACTAACTCTGATGGCATCTGTCCTACTTTTTGCAGAAACTAAGTCGATTGTACGACACTCTACACAGAGCATACAACAAGATAATGGAGGTGATCCAATCAGGCCGCAGGCTGCTTGGGACCTACTTCAGAGTGGCCTTTTATGGACAGGTGAGGTCAACCAGCAGCTCCTAGGAGGAGGGTGATTAAAAGCACCAATGCTGGGTGGAATGTAAATGTTGAACGTAGACTGGGTGTGGTGCTGATGTATTAGTTTTGTCACACAGGCAAACAATACACAGTGTTTAAATTTATTGGACCACCACCCAATGTAAGGTTTATGCCACAGCTGCCCTAAAATAACAGTACTGGTAATTACCAAAATCATCTTTTATGTTTCTGTAATGGTTAATCCACCAGTATGCACAAGTTCATTAATCCAAATGACATTTTTAATGCTAAAATATAATTATTGTTGTTATCCATGAATTTTACTGTTTTACTGTTTTTACAAAACAGTAAAATTATTTTTTGTATTATTATTTACAAAAAATAATAATAATGTGCTTTACTACAGTAAAGCACATTATTATTATTTTTTGATTAAGATGCCAAATTACAGTTATTTACTTGCATTCCTGAGCAGAAAAATTAGTTTTAGTGGTTCAGTGTTATGCTTGATTAATTTTGGACTTCTCAGAGAAGTCCAAGTTTTCCGGATCAAATTTGGGTAGAAAAATGTGAATTCAGTTTGAAATCCCTCACTCCTGTTCAAAATGGTAAAAACATTGAGAAATCACTGAAAAGGAAAGAGTCCACATTAAAGCACTTCATGATGCTGGATGGTCTTTCTCATTAATACATTTGTTGAGAAGTGTAAATAACAGTGATAATACACATTACAGTAAAACAAAAAGGATTCAGGAAGTAAAAATGAACTCTGAGCTTTACTGGAGAGCTTTGTGTAAAGAGGTGATGACCAGTAGTATTAAACCTGTGATTTTGGTTTTCGAGTGCTGATGGGTATTCAGGTTACATCTTGTTGAAAAATATCACCAAAACTCTCTTAAGTCCTCAGACTTATGTGTGAAAGACCTGTGTTTTACCAAAATAGCAAAACTTTATTTCCTCTAATAAGAAATAAATTCCCACCTGTTAGGTGTACTTGCAGCTACCTCTGACTTCTTTACATGTTTCAACAAACACAGCTGATATTATTTTTGGCTGGGAAGCCGGTGATGGATAATGTCCTTGTTCCTTTTGTTGCAATCCTGTTGGGACACCGTCACACCTGGGTTAATGTCACAGCGTAAAGCTGCCACAGATTACCAAATTCCCATGTAAAGCTTTTCTCTGGTAGGTAAAAGAAGTGGGAACATCATGTATCAGAGATATCACATATCTATGTACACAGATTCCACAACCCAGCCCTAGAGTTATCAGTAACAACAAATGTCATAATTTTGTGTTTCTTTCTTGCTGAAAGAAAGAAACACAAAAAAAAAAGAAATTACAAACTGAAGCACAAATGGCCCTGATGTTGCTTTCTTTTTTTTTGATGGACTTCCCAGTAATGCTGCTGCAGCTGAATAAAAATACAAAGCTGGATGTTCAGTTTTATTTTAATGAATGAAAAGTAAACTCAGTGTCAGTTGTTGTTTTAAGAATGGCTGTCGTGTTTCCATCCCTGGTCCATTTGTCATGAGTATACAAACGTGAGGAAAAAAACTTAATTATGTTGAATACAATATGGAAGAAATTGTCAGATGTGGGTTAATTAGGACTTGAAATGCTTCTCCTTATTTTCAGGGCTGTCAGACATTATTAAGTTTTGTCTTTTTTTGGAAAATTTCTTAAATTCAAAATACAAGTTCATGGAAATGGCAAGAGAGTCAGGCTGCTCTAAACAGTTTTGGACAGTTTTTCTCCTCTTGGCTTTATATGACGTCAGAGAAAGGGGATACCTTTAATAATGTGATCCCATCTGTTGTTCAAACTGTCTGTTTATGAAGGGCAGTCAGTCAGAAATTTGGCTTGCAGGGGGGGAGCTAAAACTTATTGTTTCAGACAGAGGATGAACTGAGGCCCAGGATGAGGTAACTAAGGATAATTTTGAACTGTGAATCATGCAAAGCTAGTCTAGTAGAAACCAAGAATAAAAATATAGAGCTGGAAATGAGGAGACAAGGTCCCCTATGAAATCTTGAAATACAGTGATTAGAGAGTGAAAACAGTAGTTACAGAAAGAATGTCTAAAAAGGTCCAACACAGTGACAATGACAAGATTTCATTAGTAGCAAGTTCAAGTCTGAAGAAGTAGCAAAGAATGCAAATGTCTGCAATGTTATGTCCTTCAAAATGTGTTACAAGTCCTGTCGCTCCATCTTTTATAATAATATCGGTTAGTAAATTTGTATTGAGCAAACTAAGGAGAAACTGTTGAAGACTGATTACTGAACTAAACTGTTTTTTAATGTGTCTATCGTTGAAAATGTGCATTTTGAACAGGGCTTGTTTGAGGAAGAGGATGGGAAGGAGTACATTTACAAAGAACCCAAACTGACTGGACTGTCTGAAATCTCCCAGCGGCTGTTGACACTCTACGGGGAAAAGTTTGGGCCAGAAAATGTCAAGATAATTCAGGACTCAAACAAGGTGCAGTAGATAAATGGAGGAAGGAAAGGGTGGGAGACAGTTAGAATGAATACTCTTGATATGTGGTTTCTGACTTTAATTGGCAGGCTGCTGTATTTGCTTGAAAGCAGAAAGCAGCGGAAAGAGAAATAATTCATTTGGCGATGATGCCTCACTCTGATGTTTACTTAGAAAATATAATTTGTCCAACATAATGTGAGAAAGTGCTCAGTTTCCACCCCATGCAGTCACTCTGAAGTCTCAGCTAATGGGTTTAAAGGTTATTTCTTTGTCTGCTTTTATTGTTTTGGCTTCAGAAGATTTATTTTAGTGATCTATTGGAGAGTCAGCTGGAGGTGGCATTTGAAGTTAGGAATATTTTTGACCTTGGAGATACAGTGCCTTACAAAAGTATTCATACCCTTTGAACTTTTCCACATTTCTTCACGTTACAACCACAGACTTAAATATATTTTATTTGGATTTTATGTGATAGACCAACATGAAGTAGCACATAATTGTGAAGTGGAAGGAAAATGATACATGGTGTTAAAAATTTTTACAAATAAAAATCTGAAAAGTGTGGCGTGCATTAGTATTCAGCCCCTGAGTCAATGCTTTGTTGAACCAGCTTTCGCTGCAATTACAACTGCAGGTCTTTTGGGGTATGTCTCTACCAGCTTTGCACATCTAGAGTCTGCAATTTTTGCCTGTTCTTTGCAAAATAGCTCCAGTTCAGTCAGACTGGATGGAGAGCGTCTGTGAACAGCAATTTTCAAGTCTTGCCACAGATTCTCAATAGGATTTCGGTCTGGACTTTGACTGGGCCATTAAAACACACGAATGGTTTGATCTAAACCATTCCAGTGTCGTTCTGGCTGTATGTTTATGGTCGTTGTCCTGCTGGAAGGTGAATCCAGTCTCAAGTCTTTTGCAGCCTCTAACAGGTTTCCTTCCAGGATTGCCCTGTATTTGGCTGCATCCATCTTCCCATTACCTCTGACCAGCTTTCCTGTCCCTGCTGATAAAAAGCATCTCCACAGCATGATGCCGCCACCACCTTCTTCCACATGTTTGCTGTGTCCCCTACTTGTGGCAAACTGCAAACTGGACTTCTTCTTCTTCTTCTTATGGCTTTCTTTCAGCAATGGCTTTCTTCTTGCCACTCTCCCATAAATCCCAGATTTGTGGAGTTCACGACTAATGGTTGTCCTGTGGACAGATTCTCCCACTTGAGCTGTGGACCTCTGTAGCTCCTCCAGAGCTACCATGGGCCTGTTGGCTGCTTCTCTGATTAATGCTCTCCTTGCCTGGCCTGCCAGTTTAGGTGGACGGCCATGTCTTGGTAGGTTTGCAGTTGTGCCATACTCGGATGATGGATTGAACAGTGCTCTGTGAGATGTTCAAAGCTTTGGATATGTTTTTATAACCTAACCCTGCTTTAAACTTCTCCACAATTACACCACTGACCTGTCTGGCGTGTTTCTTGGTCTTCATGATGCTGTTTGTTCACTAATGTTCTCTAACAAACCTCTGAGGCCTTCACAGAACAGCTGTATTTATACTGAGAGTAAAGTACATACAGGTGGACTCTATTTACTAATTAGGTGACTTGGTGACATTGGATTTTATTTAGGGGTATCAGAGTAAAGGGGGATGAATACCAATGCACGCCACACTTTTCAGATTTTTATTTGTAAAAACCTTTGTACACCATGTATCATTTTCCTTCCACTTCACAATTATGGGCTACTTTGTGTTGGTCTGTCACAGAAAATCCCAATAAAATACATTTAATATTGTGGTTGTAACATGAATAAAATGTGGAAATGGAAAAGTTCAAGGGGTATGAATACTTTTTCAAGGCACTATATGTGTAAACATAACCAGACAGGAAAACAACAAAGATATGGGGGATGCACATTTATGCTTAACCAGGTGAAAAAAGGGGTTATGAATACATACCTGGAGTGTGGATTATGTAGGGAGCCAGAAGTTTTGTCCTTTTCTTCTCATAGCCCTTCTGTGTGATGTCACCTGTAGAAAAATATATAATATTGTGTATTGTTTTTAAAAATCTGAGCATAAGACAAACCACCATTAAAAAAACAAATCTAACTCTGATGTTTTCATTTGATAGGATTAAAATAAACACCAGTTATTCACATTATCAACAGCGCTAATCTGAAGGAAAAGTTCTGAACATTCAGCTTTAGTGAGAAATGTTATGGTGGTAGTTTTTTTTTCTTTTTTTTTAAACATTGCCCCTTGACATTAGAAAAATGTCAGTATTATAATTTTTTTTTTTCTCTCATTAACCCTGCATTAAGAGTGAGATCAGATCGTGGTAAGCCCCTGGTGACTACCAAGTAATGCTTATTCAAGTACTGACCAATTCATACATTGATAACAGAATAAATAGTTCAGGACTGATCCATTTTCTCCGATGTGTATGAATGGAGTCAGTCAACACCTGTTCAAACCCACTGTTGGTGATGGAGAAAGGCGGAAGCAACAGAGATAAGAAAAAAAAAAAACAGTAAGGAAGATGATGAAAACACAGTTGGGCACACACAGTGTTGCAGTAATCTCAAGAGACTGCTGCGGGCATCAAACATGTGGCTCAATTCCAGCCTCAAAGAAGGGAAAAACAAAACAGGACTAAATCTGGAAACGTACGGAAGCGTGGGCGAGAGATGATTCAGAGACACAGAGAGAAAAGAGAGAATTGTGAAAGCTGAGGACCAGGAAGGAAAAAACGGAAATGATGAGAAGAGAAAGAGATGAAAATAAGAACATGGAGACAGGGAGAGCTTATGAAGATGAGAATGATGTTGAGGACAGAAGAGGAGGAATCCTGAGTCACAGATTTGACTTGATCAGATTCAAGTGATAGGAAAGCAGTATTGACACCTCCTTCAATCCCTCCTGCCAACAGCCCATCTGCATCTTCCTCCACCCCACCAGACCCAACACAGGCTGACTGAGCTCCCGGCTGGCCCTGAAGCGGTGCAAAGACTCTGCCAAACTCCTCTGTGGGCAAAGCTGTCAGATTTTGAGACACTAAAAATCCATCTGGAAAGCCGGCACTCACTTTCAGTAATTGTGTTGATCAGCAATGATTCATTCAGTATGTTCACCAGTAGCTACCCTGGCTGCTTTTTAAACTTCATCTCCACATGTCTCAGAAACAACCTGTTATCATGATACAGTGACTAAAAATGTCTAGGAACAAGAGATCCTTTTATATCAAGTACAAATATTGGCTGGTCTGACAGGGGATCCCGATTTATGTGAATTAGTCACTCTTCTTCAGTGGTATCATGTCCAGAGACTCTGAGCTTTAATCTGATTAAAATTTAGGCTGCTGAGATGCACAGCAACCAAAGGTAGAAAGCTTTCTGGCTTTATTCTTTTCCCAGTTATAACACAGAGGACAACAGAGACTAGATGAGTTTTTTCTGATAGGGTTCCAATAAACCACAATGTTAAAACCACTAACATGTGAAGTGAATAATATTAATTACAGTTCTGGTCAAAAGTTTACATACACTCATCATGGGCATGAATGTCATGGTAATGTCCAGCTTTGAATGCTTTCTTTGAACTGTTCTTTTTCCAGGGTGGAATGATTGTACAGCATACATCTTTAATGACTTTAAAAAAGTTTTAATTTAATTTGGATTTTCTCTAATCCACACAGGGTCAGAAATATACATACACCCCCACTAATGTTTGGTTTAATGTCCCTTAGCAAGTTGCACCTCGACCAGACGCTTTTGGTAGCCATCAACAAGCTTCTGGCATAATTCTGGCTGGATATTCAAATTATAATCCAAAATATAATCCAAATTCATCAGTTCAAA
>VUQI01055097.1:12197-36259 GCA_015106735.1 Paratilapia polleni | reverse complement strand
CCGGGTTTCCCCCCCCCCCCCCCCATGGCTGGGTTGAATAGACCAAATAAACGTGTGCCCTGTACATGCAGGGCTGATTAAAAGATTAAAACAAATCCACATCATAAGGAGCACCTTAAAACAGCTGTTTTAAAGTATTTTGACATGTGTAACTGCACTTTAACTGTTTTCTGACTTGAACATTTAGCACAATAAAAATACTTGCAAAGCAGGACACTGCCGACGAGGCTATTGACAAATAAATGGATGCTCCACCAGGGAGCAGTGATGTCTACGTCAATAACACAGTGAACAATCAATTGTGCTCTCTCACCCCTTCCAGTGGTCACTGCTCATTTGTTCTGTGTAGAACGTGATTTTTATGAGACAGATGGCTTAGTAGGAGTTGGAACTTTAGCATGGAGATTCTCTAGCTTAGGTAAGACTGGAATATTATAAATAAAAAAATGCTTCATTCAAATTGTGGCCAGACAATTTGAGAAGCATTGTACCATTCTCATGAATAATATGTAAGACAGTGAAATATCTTTTCACACTTTAATGGTTTCTTACCTAGTGCATACATCTGAGAATTACTTAATTCATTATCACGCTATTTGCTGATATAGAATGGACTTTCTAATGATGCATGTGCACCTGTTAGCTGCAGGCAGATTTAAAGTAATCACCTTATAACTCACTGTTATCTCATTTTATTCAACATCAGAGGAGACCTTAAGTGCTTGTTCCTATCAAAAGATCAAATCCTGTGTACTTGAAAAGCATGCCACATATTAGTGTTGATAGGCTGTAAATAAACCGTATTCCACAAAGCAGGACACCTGTATCTCAGTAAGCAGCAGCCAGTAAGATAAGAGTTGAAGGTCTTTCTGTCTTCTCCAGTGGAACAGATGTGATAAAAGGGAGCCACTCTGGGCTGGGAAGAAGCCTGGGATAAGAAATCGATACAAACCAGTGACGGCTGACACCCACCAGTGTTAACTGTGTCACAGCAAAGCCAGATCAGGTGTTTCATTTATAGTCACAGTATATATAAAATGTAGACATCCAAAATTCCAAATGGCTCCATTTATATAATTAGAGGATCTGTTCTTTTCTTTAGTCTTCCATTCATTTGCGATGCTTATAGTTCAGAGGAGAATTTAACATGAATCATTTGTGTCTCAGAAGTGTTTCTCTTTATCATAACCACGAAAAAAAACCCACCAAGCTCCACTTGTTTGCATGTGTGTCAAAGTGAGTGTGTGTGGTTGTAGGATAACCATCCTGGCCCCTTCTAAATTTACATTACAGACGGAAGAGGATAACAGTCGCACACAGATAGTGGTAGACAGCCATTGTGATTTTGTTCCAGCTGATTAGCAGAGGTGGAAACTCACATGATGTTGGAGTGTCTTTACGTACAAATTTCTGTCTTGTGAGCTAATTTTCCAGTAGAAACACTTCTTTTTTTGTGTCTTTGACTCCTTTCGGGTCAGGATCAGAAGGAAAATGAAGGAGGGACGACTAGATTGGAAACAATATACGTGTGTGAGTGCTGGGTTTGATCTTTCACTTGCTCCCAGACAAACAGCCTCAGATTTTTGACGTATCCATCACATCTTGTCAGACCTGATAGCAATCATGTAAATTTTTATTTAAATTTGTTTTGACTTGTGGCCATTACCACTGATTTTGAATAGGAATTAATACAATAAAAACATGGCTGAATGATACAGTTGTCTGGGCAGCAAATCTCCATGCATAAACACACACACACATACACACTCACAGACACAGACTCCTTGTTCCCACTGCTTTATTGAGCATCTGGGCTCAATTTCACACTTCAAAAACATTGGGAACAGCACAGCCAGTCTTGGCCAGCACTGTGTGTACGTACAGTGTGAGCGCTGGACAGCAGTTGTCCCTCTGGAGAGAGATTTCACTGTTGATATTTCCCTGCTTGTCCATGTACGGGGACTACCGCCAACGATGCCAGGGACAAGAGCTGGCACTCGGATATAGAGCAGCTGCTATGTGTGGGGGTGGGGGCAGCTTAGCACGATGTGAATGTGAGTATATGTTCAAACATACGTGCTGGAGCTAGAAGGTGTGGAGGTGGGGTTCTGATGCCAGATCCTCAACTCACCAACTCTGACGAGCACAAATTAACAGAGGAACACACACACACACACACACACACACACACACACACACATATATACACAGTCTGGGACTTCTGACACACCTGTACCCCAAAGATCTGGAGCATCTGTCTAGTCTTAGCTTCATGAAGAAAAAGACAGACAGGTACAGTGTAAATACACCTCTAGCAAATATGCAGTCTGTCTCCACAGAGTACTGTGCCTCATTTCCTCTTTGATTAGTAGATCAGTGATCTTCATTATTATTTTTAATGTTATCTTCATTCACACACACACGCACACACACACACACACATTGTGTGTATATATATATATATATATATATATATATATATATATATGTTCATCTCTATCAAGTTTACCACTACCACCATAGCCATTATTCAAACATCATCTTCTCTCATTCTGTCAACATCAGTTTCCGCCTTACCCATTTAACTTTTTAGTTAATGGGCCTTTAATGTTTAAAACCCTTGTGTAATCAGCTGTGGGGCTCACAGGGGAAATCCCCTCAAAATGACTACAGGAACTAATCACATGTTTGGTCACAGGGACCCTCCCTTTCCTTTGCTGTCCCTTTCTAGTTCTTTTTAGTCTTTGCTCTCCATCATTTGGGACTTTTAACAATAATAAGTTGTATTTTTGGCCATTGTCATGCACTTTGTCATTCTCTGGCTAAAGCCAGCTTTTAAAAATGCTGCCAGATGCATATCAGTGTATTGTGCTTTGACAAATATGCCTGCGGTTTTGCTTGGATACTACAGTTTATCTTAGTATCAAAATCCCTTTTGGCTTACAGGATGGGATGTGAAAATCTGCAAATTTAGCTTTTACACATATACAGAAAAGGGGCTCTTAGCTTAAGTGCTAACAACATTCTAGGAAATGCTTTTTTTTTCATTCAAAGAGTTAAAATAAGGAGATCAGTACCATTCTGTTTTTTGTAGGAATGTACAGCAAACACAGTAAACAGAGTAAACTGGTGAGGAAAACAACTAGCTTTACAAAAATGACAATTCACAGCTTCGCAGGGGGTTGTATATGTGTTTCTTTTATTTTTATTTATATTTGCCTCCTGAACTGTGTTAAAAGAAAATGGATGAAACTGATGGAAAACCTGTTGTAAATCCAAAGAAAAGCCGGACCACATAATTATTTCATTTTACAAAATTTCCAGAGTCAGTAATGCAAACTGAATTAATTACTGGATTCGGTCGCACAACTAACTGTAGATGTGTCTGCTTGACATCATACCCACTGATATATTTTCACTGGGCAGTACCTTTTAAGTCAACAGCCAAAGAAAGTTAAAAACACTCCTCTAGTTTTAACTGCACAGATTTAAAATTGGACACCTGAATGCTCATTTTAAAAGTCATTTGACTCTGAACAGGCTGTAGTGCCTGAAGGAAGAAAGAGCAAAAGTAACAGATGGACCACTATTTCCTTGAACATCACAACCAGAAACATACAAACAACAGATAATGCTCTACAAACTAATCTATACACATGTGAAAGGGTTCTCCAATCTGGGAGCTCTATTATCCATGAATGAGATAACATTTTGGTGTGTATGAAAACCATTTTCATCTTTAGAGAAAAAGGAAGTAATCCCACAGAAAATTACAGCCATGAAAGTTAAAGGAGGGATCTAGAGAATCAGGCTGTAGTCATTATAGGTGTAGGATGTGGGATGTCTGCTGCAGACTTAGCCATACGTTTTCACTTTTTTACCTGAGTAATGTCAGATTACTCCACAAGACACTGGACTTAATTATATAATTTTGGGTGGGCGCCTTCTGGGTAAAGATTGTTCTCAGAAAGCTATTCAGTTTGAAGAAAACTTGCACAAGGCTTCTCTACAGTCAGTGTAATTTAACGTCATAACAGCAATTGTGGTAATAGTAATATCCTCTTTGTCACTGAGCAGCACAGTTCAGTAATCTAGAATTAGAGCAAGTAAAGTTGAGTTTATACACAATTCACAGTAGTTTCATTTGTATGGGCTTATCAAACACTTAGCATGCATGCACAAAAAAATAAATAAATAAATTTATACACTTACATTAGTGGGAAATTAAATATCATGAGTCTGTTCTTAGTGATGGTAAAAGAGACCCTAAGGGACCTGTTCAACAGTGAGTTTTCAAGGTATTTTAATATATGAATGCATTTAGGAGCATGTTTTTCCTTGAAAACACATCTTGGAAATTTAAGTAAAATCATTGCTTCCCTAACATTTTATGCAAGGATTGAGGATTAAGTGAGTTTAAAAGAATTTCTCACCATTGCCCTCCAGTGTTTAACTTGGTTCTTAGTTTATCACAGCTACCAGACGTCTGGCTCTCCTTGTACAGTCAATAGTTGTGTCTGTGTCACTGAAAGAGCTGAACAGACTTAGCAACTACCTGAATGGAAGAGCGGCTACTCACTATCTCATATCCCGCACTACAAGATATGGCACCGTACGTTCTGTGTATGTGCTTGCGTTTCGCTCCCAGGGTGGTTATCATGGCCTGTAGGCAGGAGAAACAGCTGCAGTGACCCTCAGCTGATATACCACTTGACCGCAAAGGGGACAAAATTGGACAATGCGTTTTGTGAGTGAGTGTACAAGATGTATGTGTGTGTGGGCTGGCACTAAAGTGACAGGGTTATTTCTGTTGGCACACAGTAATTAGCTTTAGGAAGACTCACACTTGTTCCAAATATTGAAACCTACTGTGCGTCTGAAAACTTTCAGAACTTTGGCAATTTATACATCCCCCAATGGGCCTCAACACAGCTCAGTCTCAGAGGCTTATGTGCAGTTTCTCACACATTCTTGGATTTTTTCATGCACCGTGACAAAAGACAACTTTGAAAATCAATGAAAATGAAAGCAAAATTTCTGGATTTTTCTTCAATCAAAAACCATACAAACAGCAAACAAAAACACCAATTCTGCTAGAAAACATGCTGTCAACTTGCTAGTGACTGGCTACCGATTACCAGTAATTAAAGATATCCATCCCTTACACCATATTTAGAAAAACCTATCATCATATTAATCTGGTGTTCCAATATCAAGACTTGCAAAGATAAAGGATAAAAAAATAACATCATATTTGAAAATAGAGTTTGCTGGATTTGTGGATGATATAAAAACCATTAACCAACTGGCCAAAGAAGTGAAAAGAGTGACAGTGAAAATGAGAGTTAAAAACATAGTGATAGAATAAGAGAAATGAAACTAAATGAAATAAAGCTACACTTAAGACTGAAGTCTCTGTTAAAGATCAAAAAACAGGGTGAAAGTTGCTGGATGTTTGCTGACTTTGGTATTTTGTAATTGGTAATTTTGTGCTTTTATGTGTGTAATTATGTAACAAGTGGGGTTTAGTTATACCATATTTTACAGAGGAACATATGTTGTTTGAAATCTCTCAGTGCCTCGGTGAAGGACAGGCGAGTGAAGGGACGGCACTACTCCGAGCTGTCTGAGGCTAAAAGGTGATGTTAACTTTAATTGTTTGTAGATTTTTGAGGTTTTACCAACCATTTACTTCTCTGTAAGCCTCAGTCACTCCCATGAAGTCAGTAAATGAATATTTGGCTTTGGCACATCCGGTTCAGACCAACCACTGGTGTTTGTAGTGTACTGGTGTTGGGAAACATTTTTTCTGGCATTTGGCGTATGGCTCCATTTCTAGTACTAACCTCCAACCTGGGAGCAAAACTGACTCAAACACAGGATTTCACAGAAACAAAACTTGACTTGCAACATTTTCTAACTTGGAGGTTCATTCCCTGAATTGTAATCCATGACCTCTGTATAGACACACACAAAACAAAACACAAACACACGTGTCCCTATTCCTCATATTTTACCAGAAAGGCAATCACTTGCTAATTATGCGTTAACATAATTAGTGTTTATAGAGTTACTAGTGGAAAATTCTAGAAAATTGGGCGACACATGTAAAGCGGCTCTTTAATTTAAAGTTAAACTAATGTGATCACATGGTTTACAGCTGGTTTTGGTTTTCACTTATTACTTAATAGGATGATGCCGCAACCATGAAACACCACAACCAGTGTTACTGTGGACCTGTGTGCATGGACTTGTACATTTTAGATCCTGGGTTCCTCTCTTCACTTGATAATATAGTTCTCATTAATATTTTGTGACCTTCCCAATGATCGGTCAATGACCTGTATTACAGTGACTTATTGTACAGTCACTGTATTGATGCACAGCTATGTTAAATTCATCCATATTGACTTGTGAACAAAGCATAATGGAAAACATCTGGTGACTGTAAAGCCATTAAAAATTATCATGACCTGCTTAATTTTTCAATACAATTAGTACACAAAAATTTACTGTATCATCTTCTGTTTTATAAACAAGAGCATGAGGATGGTCATGTCTCCCATGCGGATGGGGTCTTTACAGTCATGGTAAAAAGAAAGTATACCTTCTTTCAAGTCTAAGGTTTTACATAATCAGGACATAAAAAAATAATCTGGTACTTAACGGGTCTTAAAATGAGGTAAAATACAATCCCAGATGAACAACAACACATGACATATTACACCGTGTCATTATTTATTCAACAACAATTAAGCCAAAATGCAGAAGCAGTGTGTGAAAAACTACGTACACCCTTACTGTGCATAGGAATTAAGAGGGTAAGTAGCAGCTAGGTGCTGCTAATCAAATGCACTTGATTAATTGATCATTGGCAAGTGTGAGCACCTCTATAAAAACAGAACTTTTGGCAGTTTGCAGGTCTGGATGCCAATGTCAATGCCAAGGAGGAAAGTCATCAGCAATGATCTTAGGGTGTTTTCACACCTGCAGTGTTTAGTCCTTTTAAATCGAACTCTGGTTCGTTTTCTCCCTCGGTGCAGTTCGTTTGTGCAGATGTGAACACGGTAATTGTACTCGGGTGCGGAGCAAAACAACTGCACCGAGACCACCTCCTCCAAAGGGTCTCGGTGCGTTTGTTTTGATCCGCACGAACTCCAGAGCGGTTCGTTTATGGTGTGAATGTGATCCGACCTCGATCTGACCTAACTACCAGGTTCACGCTGCAGTTTTGAGCTAAATGCCTTCTTGTACCCACGTATGCAGAGTTCCATAGATGTGCAGAGTACACAAACAGACAGCACGGGCTGCAACCAGCCATAAAATGAATGTAAATTCTCCATGTTATCCACTAGTCCAGAACACAGCACCTTCTTCCTGTATTTACTTTTGTTGCTCCCACCCAGACAGATCTGACCAATAAGTGGACTGAACGTTCTCACGTAGTTTGTAGTGACGCATTTTGGTTCCCTTGGAGTTTTCTCTGTGTGAAAAGAAACCAAATCAAGGGAAAAAAATTACACGTTTACAAACTTATCAACTGATTCAGACCAGAGTAAATGAACCATAGGTGTGAAAACACCCTTAAAGAAGCAATTGTTGCTACCCATCAACCTGGGAAGGGTTATAAGGCCATTTCCAAACAATTTGAAGTCCATCATTCTGCAGTGAGAATAATTATTCACAAACAGAAAACATTCAAGACAGTTGCCAATCTGAGTGGACGTCCCAGCAAATTCATCCCAAGGTCAGACCGTGCAATGATCAGAGAAACTGTAAAAAAACAAACAAACCAAGAGCTACATCTCAGAGGTTTCCAGGAGAAAGCATCTTCTCACTAAAAAGAACATGGCAGCACAGCTTACGTTTGCAAAGTTGCATCTGAACAAACCACAAGACTTCTGGAACAATGTCCTTTGGACAGATGAGACCAAAGTGAAGATGTTTGGCCATAATGCACCAAGCCACATCTGACAATAATCAATCACAGCATATCAGCACAAACACCTCATACCAACTGTCAAGCACGGTGGAGGAGGGGTGCAGTCACAGGACCTGGGCACCTTGCAGTCATTGAGTCGACCATCAAGTCCTCTGTGTACCAAAGTATTCTAGAGTCAAATGTGAGGCCATCTGTCTGACAGCTAAAGATTGGCTAAAATTGGGTCATGCAACAGGGCAATGATCCCAAGTCACGATAAAGTCATACAGAAGACATTTATTTCAAGTTATTGCTGCTAAAGGTGGTTCCACAAGTTACTGAATCAGGGCGTGCACTTTGTTTTTCTCACACTACTTCTGCAGTTTGGCTTAGTTTTTGTTAAATAAATAATGACATTTAGTATGTCATCTCTTGTTGTTCATCTCAGATTGCATTTACCTAATTTTAAGACCTGTTAAAACCCAGATTATTTTTATTGTGTCCTGATATGTAAAACCTTACAACTGACAGAGGGTGTACTTTCTTTTTACCATGACTGTAGATCTCCTTGCAGCTGTAATAAGAATCAACAAGATGTACATTCAAAAGACATTCCTTAAATTACCAGCCTTGCCTCTCATGTTCTTGTGGCTACATCTGTAGTTGAGGGAGGTCAGGATGAATCAGAACATCAAAAGCACAATGGGTTAATGAGCTTAGTTGTGACTAAGTCTGTTTACTGCTGGTAGTGTGGTGACAGAGGGGCAGCTGCTAAGAGAATCTAGCCTGAATCTCTTCCATTTGTTTAAGATTAATTTTGGCTATGTGGAAGGGCTGTGCCTGTGACCATTTAAGTAAATTGCCTTAGTCAGAGCTCAAACATTACACTTTTACCCTATCAGTATTTAAATTAGGGAGAGACTAGTTTACAAAGAAGTGAGAATAAAATGTTTCTGTGTTCTTTTGTTTTCACAAGTTCCACTTAATCTAGCATCAGTGCTCAAGAAGCAGCATGGCACAGATGTGGTGTCTCCATGGTTTAAAATCAGTCAGCACTTTCTTAAATACTATTCAAGCACACTTTGATTTGATAAATTTTAACTCAGCATACCAAGAAAAGCATGAGTGTAACTAATACTTTTAACTGTTAGCTCACTTTATTTATTTACAGTAACTCTACATTAGTGGAAGATAATATAATTGAGCAGAACAAAGCACCCTTTGGGTAGAACAACCTACTTTGTTGCCCTTTGTCTAACCCCTGAGACTTGCCACCTGTATCCCAGCCCTATACACTGCTTTCACCAGCCTCCCCAGATTCCAGGGGGGGGGGATTGAATTATATTCATTTGGTCTAGTTAGTAAAGGTGCCTTATTTTAATTACTTTATATACTTCTTATCTTCTCAACTACATCTTGACATTAATTTTGCAATTGAGCTGACTTAAGAAGAGTGTTTTTTTTTTTCTGTGCATAAGAGAATAAATATTTCAAGGAAGCCTTGAGTGGTTTCCCAGTGATGTTGAGTAACACTAAGTATTTCCAGGAATAACACCACTGCTAACAACAAGAGCAGTGTGCAATACATTTTGTTAAAGCTAGAGCTAGGCTCCCTTTTGTTTTTAAGAAAAAAAAAGGAAAAAAGAAAAAAGAACGTCCCAAATGGTTTAAATTTGTTTCTCTGACGTCTCAGCAACTGAAAAATGATAAAACCACTTGTGTTATATATTTTAAGCGGTTGCATCATATTTCAAAGCTTCTGATGTAGGACCATCTTTTGCATACATTGTGTTATTTTTTGGCTTTTTGGCATTACAGAGAGGTTGAAAATGTTGCCAAACTGAACTTTAACTAAACTACTTTAGGAGTCATAAAGCCACAAGGTCAGGCTGACAGGTTAAACCTGCAGGCGTCTGAGTGATCAGCCTCCCAGCAGTGGTCAGACTTTGATAAATTATTTGGCCAGTGAATTGGAAATAATTGCACAGTGCAAACATATTTTACATGGGCTTAATCACCATCTCTTTCCTTCTGTAACTGTTTTTTTTTTACTAGCACAGACAGAAAAGGGGTCATGCACAGAAACAACTTCACTTAATGCTGGTACATTAATCAAATACCATATTATTTCAGTATTCTCCTTTGTTATGTTCTCAAGTTCAGATTAGAGCCAATGAAACTCATACAAAACCCTGTGTGATATAAACATTGTAACAAAAGTGACATTATATGTAAATTTTAACTTTTGTTATGCTGTTGGTATATCTGTGGTGAAACATTTATAGCACCTTTGTACCACCTACAGAACTTGAGAATTATGTGTGGAGGGAGCAACATATTTAGTGCTATCAGTGTTTATGTTGAGCTGTTTCTCTTATTTTCTTGGTGTCATGTCTCACTGCTGTACAGCTACACTTAATGCCTGATGGGGGGTCAGACGTGCTGATAGTACAGGATAAAGGATAAGAATTGCTTTGGCAAATCATTTAAAGGGCAGTGGGGTTAGAGATCAACTCCTAAAAACTTCCAGGCACAATTTAGATGACAACTGTGTAAACGTGGGTTAATTTAAATGAGAAAAAAAAGCTCTCTTTGGTGTAAAGGTTTTTTCTTCAGAGGACACACCTGGCACATGTGGCTCTTTCCTGGGAGTGGTTTCAATGTCAAGCATGTGGAAGTGACTCAGTAAAGATGACAGATGCCTCGTGGTTAAGTCAGATCCTTCAGCAGGTCATTCAGAGGTCAGAAGGTTAAAGCAGATCTTTCTGTGCTTAATGCCCCACATTAAAAGTGTAATAGCTTGTCATTACGTGTTAAGGGCCTGTCCTTCAACTGGAAAGCCTGCAAAGATAGGACCAAGATTAGGACAAAGAAAACACATATAACCTTATTCAATTAGTTTGCCAAACACAGGAGCTTGACGGTAGTGCTTTCAAATCCCCTGCTCCTCTCAGATCTGGTTCATAGCCAGCTATGGGCACTATTTGAGCTTTGGGGTGGCACTGTTGCATACATTTCTTTGATTTTCAAGATTCACAAGGAACACTGACAGCAGACAGACTCTTCCACTCTCAACATAATATCTCAGCTGGACTAAGATAAAGCAAGCTTTAGTTGCTGATGGTATAACCAGCTGGAAAATGTCGGTTTTGTACATGCACACTTTAATATGAACATCCATCAGATGTACAATAGAGAAATATAATCTGAGTGGCATATAAATTGCCCCCAATTTCTGTTTTGCTTACAGTAAATAAGATTAAGCTTGAAGTCAGCCACTGAGCATAAGTTAAGTAATATGACACTAATGCTGCGTTAAACAAAAATTAATCATTTACAGTTGTTGAAAACAAACACTGCTGTATGTTTTTTTTTCTGTTTTTTTTACGTAATATCTGAGCTTTTTGTTTCCTGCAGCACTCTCTGCAGCACTTAAATGCCCATCATACCTGTTCTGAGTGAGGAGTTAAGCTAAACCCCAATGTATCAGCACGTTGCACTGTATCTGTAAACTGGAATCTAGGGCATCTCAGAATCAGTTTTATGATTTATGAATGTGATTGGCTGAAGATACAGAAACATAATTCTGGCTCTGTGGTCTTTATGAGGGTGTGTTTTTACTTTCAGAAATACAAACCAGAGAAGCCTACAAGCACTATTTATCATTAAAGGCATTAACTCCATGTGTGTTTTTCCCCCATGGCCTACTTTCAGATGGCGGCATCTCGCTGAGAGAGAATAAGAGGCTTTGAGGATAAGAGGAACCACACCAGTGCACCTAGTGATATCTCTCTTTCACTCAACAACCCTTCTCTCCTTTCTACCATCCTATTCTTTCTCTCAGCGAGAGGTTGACACAAATTTTATGTAACTGCACATGGTTTCCATTTCCCCTTCTCTCTTCAGCTCCCAACCTCCCATTGGCGTCTCTGTGTCGACTTTGCCCCGTTTCCCATTTGTCTCCCTTGTGTCACCCTCTACCTTTTTTTTTCCTGCCACTCTGCTCCACTCCACTTTTCCTTCTACCTATGGTCACCTATTCTCTCTTGTCATTGTCTTTTTGCAAGAAGTCTTAGGAACTAAAGATAAAAAACCCTGGCTATCAAAAAATGTGCATAAAGATCATTTGCTAAGTCTTTATTGTCAGGTTGGCATAGTTCTAATATCTTCTATAAAGCACATGTTTGTATCAAATTATATTATATTATTATTATTATATTATACTGTTTTCTGATTTGATGGTTAAAATGTGGCTAGGTTTATGAAAAAGGTATCAAAAGTGACATAAGTTATAGTATAGGTATCAGTGATGAATAATTGAAAATATGTATGGTTCTGTTGCATCAATTTTGATCCTTTTGATGTAAAGTAGGTAAATTTAAAAGGTTATCAGTAAAATATGTTGCCCTGCTCCCCCCTTTACCTTCACTATTTCACACAGCCATAACAGTTCTTTGTGAGGCAAATACAAACATACAAAGTTTCAGGCAGCAGGCACACCAAGGGCAATCAACTGTTCCTCATTACTTATCCTCCTCCGTTCTCTTTATTAACTCCATTCTGTATCCTCCTGTGAATTCTGTAGCCACGATGGGGTATTTTTAATTTATTACGTCATGAAAAAGGTAAACACAGGCAACGTGACACCAAAATCCGACTGATGCTGGACTGCATCTACTCGTATCCCAGCTTTCTTATACCTCAGTTACATCCCCTAAACAATTCTTAATGGTTCTTCTTAACATCATTACCTCCTTTCACATTTTCTTGCATCCCCATCTTTCATCCACCACCTCTCTCTCTACAATTATCCATTTTGCAACTCTTACTGGCCCTCTAGTCTCCTTTATCCCTCTTTGCCTATCTCTCTTGCTACACTCATAGGATATGTAAGCCAGCCCTGACAGCGTGCAGTAACACAGAAGGCAGCTTAGGCCCCCCAAACACACCAACCTGTCAATCTTGCTAACTCAATACAGGCAGACCTTTAGATCGACAGAGTGATATGACAAGAAAAACTAGGTCATATTTGGGAGTGAATCAGGGTTATTATGGAACCAATATACACTAATATTGTTTTCCTTCATGGAGACCGAGGCAGATCTGCATGCATAAAGTGTGATGTGGCAGTTTGATATGAAGAAGTAGAAGATGAAAAGAGCTGAGTCCCTAAAGTGAAATAGATATTTTTCTTTTGCCTCATAATACAAAGGTGAGCTTGTCTGTGTCAGTTATGTAACATGTGGTCTGCTGGCCCACTTTTTACAACAAGTAGTATTAAATTGGACTTGGATTCAGGCGGTGGATTGATATGATAATGCTGAATTTTTTCAATAATTATTGGTTTTTCATAGACAACAAGATGAACCAGAACAGTCAAACAGATGATGCCCCCTGCCTAATGTCAGATGGCTTAGACAGAAACCCCCACACAACCCTAGTTGGATAAGTGGTTAATGAAAATGGAAGCAGACATTTATGGAAGTAAAAATAATATTAATTATTAACATTACTACTAATAATAGGCATAAATGGGCTGCTAGATGTACAACATGTTTAAAAAGTGATTTGCATTACCTCAGAATGAGTTGTTTGGTGACACTCATCCCCAGGACCAAAGGGTTTGCCCACACTGTATATCTTTTGTTTTAAATGTGTAACTTTGACTGGATTAAAGTTTAGCATACACACTACTTCGCCATTTAAGAACCCCTAAAAGTTTTAGTTTGGAAACTCTGTTTTAGTTTCAGAACATAGCATAAAAAATAAGCCACAACAATATAGCTGGGGTTAGATACCTTTTGTGATTTTATCCTTCTTGTGTGGGCATTCCCTTCCCCATTCCCAGGATAATCCTCCCAGTACTACTCTAATATTTTCTTTGCAGAGACTCCTAATCTTTCACCATGATGGCCTCAACAGTTCCACCTCCTCATCTGTCCAAGCAAAGAGATCTGTAGTCTCACTTTCTGCCGTTGCTATTCTTCATCCGTAGTATTTACTTTATGCAACCACTCCTCTGCTTAATATATTATAGCTTCAAATGCCTAGTGTACAAGTGATCAGTGAATTATTAGCTTATTCCTGAAACTGTGCTAAAACACTCATCTATAATGAGAATATTTTCATTTTTTAAGACCTTTTTAAAAGAAAAAGGTATGGTGTGGATGTAGCCATGGACTGTGCATTTTCAGCCAACAAAGACAGCAAATTTTCAAGGGGAAACATTTTTAATATGCTTTTGAGTATCTGTTAAATACGTTAAAGTTTGGGGTTAGACTCCAGACAATGAATGGTAGAATCAGAAGGTGTGAGATAATGTACCCTCCGTAAGTTGACATCTGTCGCACATTGAATATACAGAAGTGTAAATCTTGCACTCCCTATGTTTAAAATAGTGAAGACAGTGGGTGACTTTGAATTGGATCAGCTGGTGTTTGTTGCTAACAGAGTAGGTTTGTATCCTAGCCAAAATGCATGGGACTCCCATGCATTTTTGGATAGCTCAGTTCCCATTTACCCTTTCCAGGCCTCCCCAGACCTCACAGTAGGGCCTGCTGTAAAATACAACTATCAAACATAAGATGCCTGGAGTCAAGAGAGTTCTTGAGAATATCAGAAAACTATATGCCTCCCTGAGAGGGTTTTAGTGAATTTTGGCTTGGACACAGTGTCTAATATGTATGTAAAAAAGGAAAAAAAGTGAGTGAGGCAGCTCAAATTTCTCTCTCAGCAGACTGAATGCTGTTAAACATCCATCTAGGTACAGGTCTTCGACTGAAATTAGACCTTTCTCCCTCCAGGCATGATAGATTTTGTCAAACCATTAGGGTAGAAAGGAGTGGTTCAAACAAATTGCTGTTTTTACAGAGGTCTCTGGTAGGCTCAAAACATTCTTAACCAGGTTTAGTATTCTGACAAAATATTTCAAAATAAGACTCTTTTTAGTGGCAGTTTGGCTTGATGACAGAGTTCGCCCCCATATGTAGACACAAATGGTGCCCCAAACGTCAAGTTACCCAGAGTCCCCTGTTCACATTACATTAGCCCTTAACATTGGGACCCTAGTAATAATGTCTGAACATATTTTCTGAACAACATTTTTTTTAAGTCCAGTGGTTCTTAGTTTCTGAGATAAGACAAAATTGTTGAGTACAGTTCCTTAAAGGAGGCTGATGTAAGAAAAACTGAGAGGTTTTGGCAAATGTAGAGAAACCTGGAGGAGAATTTTTTTTAATATATAAAAAATTCACCAAATTTTTTCAGTGGCTGCAGAAGATTGCAGCTGTACTGGCTCTCTCAAGATCTGCATAAATAAGGAGGTGTGTGACATTAGAGAAGGGAACCTGCCCAGGAAACAGTCTCTCTGCTCAGGATGAATGATAGACAGCAAGTAGCTGGTTAGCCAACATTTTAGTGATTGTTTTTCTTTCTAAAGCTGGTCAGGTGTGTTCCCTCTTTATCTTTTTTTTTTTAATATGAGGGGGTGAGGATGTAACATTTGGAGCTCAATATGTCTGAACTGGCTGACATGTCAAATGGAAATGACATGTCAGCAGAGGTTATTTCTTCCAATGTGAAATCAAAGTCCAGGTCCTTTTTAGCAGCATTGCTAGGTTTAGCCAGTCAAAGAGGAGCAATGAAGTGGCACCACTTTTAGAAGCATAAATATAAAACTCTTCAAAGCAATCTTTTATTTCCTTGGGGTTAGTTAACAGGGTACCTGTCCTTTAGATGATGCACTAGACTCACATGAGACTTGGGCACCCCTAAGCTTTTGCATCAAAAGCCTATCTCCCATCATCTTCCATTTCAAAATGATTTTCTCTTAATTTTAAGAGAAGATTATTTTACCATCCAGGATAGATTTCACTTGTGTTTAAGCTCTTTTTAGGATTTTTAGGCTCCATCAGGGGTCGCTTTAGGGGTGGGACGAGTGTTTCAAATAACAGCTAACTGCTGCTCTCTCCTGTTATTAAAAGTGAATTCATATAAAAATGTAAACCCATAACTGACAACTTTAAATGCCTCCCAGAGTGTAAAATCTGATCTTGCCCTTATCATTAATTTATATGAAATCTTCCTTAATCTTCTTTAACCAGGTGTGGGAAATGCAACTTGGAAATCAGTCTGGAAAAAGATCAAGTGAGTTTACATTCCTCTGTATTCACACCATCATGGTATTCACGCTATCTTAACTTTGTGTCTCTGGGAACGAGCCTCTAGACACTTAGCACCTTAGGAGCTGGCTGCTTTGTTTTGTTAGCTTTGGTAGCTTATTAGCTCTTGATTACCCAAACAGACATGTTGGCCTGTGAGACCACCAAGCCTCTGAAAGCTGGTTTCAAAATGATCACAGCATTTGTTAATGGGGTGCAGAACTTACTAGGACATCCTAGCATAGTGTATCTTGTGGCTGGGCAGTTGATGGCCTCAGATTTATTGAAGACGTTTGGCTTAATTTAGGTTGAAAGAGCAGACATGTATAGTTGGCCTACGATTGAATAAAGCATAGTGTAATGCAGTGTAAATAATTTTGTAGCTGAGGAGCACTGACCAAACACATCTAACACTTAAGCACTAGTGCCTTCTCTTTACATTTATTTAAAGACCTTACATGGGCCTATTTAAAAATAAGAGGTTAAAACCACTTTTAGACATATTTGTGGAAACTATATCTAAAGTTTAGGCTGCTGGGGAAGCATATGGAAGCAGCTCACTGATATTTGTTAGCCAGTTCTGTCAACTTCTATGGCACGCTAGTGACTAGGGCATGTGATTATGCTTAAGAATTTTTATATGAGACCCAGTGGAACTGGCTGTGTAGTATAAGTTATCTAAGACATACAGTATATGTCTTATGCTGGAGGACCTATGCAGCAATCGAGATTGTATTCTGTTTACAAATTGCAATCAAGTACATTGGGTAATTAGCTTTCAGGAGGTGAGGTAGTATAGCTTAGTAATATTAACACTGATCACTAGATGGTTCCTTCCATTCATGTGTTTCAGTGCCTCTTGAGTCTGGCAGTACTGCTACAATTAGTGCATCCTACATTTTAGAAATAAAGGGGAATAGCTAGCCAGCAGTTAAAGGTCACAACATCATGAAATAAACAAAGTGAACATAGGCTCTATCAGAAAATAATCAGCTAAAAAAAAAAAACCCAACAACAACAACAACAACAAAATCCCACTAACACAAACAGCATTCATTTTGGGGGAAATATCTAAACAGAAAAAACAATAAACCTTAAATTTCATATTTTGCGCAATTTACCCAGTAACTACAAAACACTAAGGCTATATAAAATGTAATTTCTTAGCAAAAGAGAACTGGGATTTCAGTTGAACTTAAAGCTAATGGCTTGAAAAATAACCAAGGTTAAATAATAATCTGACTCTCCTTCCCATTAGTATTTAGTCTCTCCGTCTGGCTGACATAAGGATTTGGTTTCATTGGTATGACCATGGGAATCATTACAAGACTGTGTTCTCAAAATACAGTTGCACTGTTGTGTCTCTGTTTTTTAGCTCCCCACATTCACACTTAACAAGTAACTTCCTCTTTCAGTCACATAATTTCATTTGGCCCTTCCATCTGACATTAAATTGGACTTTGCAGCTTTCTACACCTGTGCTATGTTCTATGAAGGAGGTCGAGCCAGACAGTTTTACTTTGATTTTGTAAATGTGGTCTATGTTACCGAGACGAGGATAATGATCTAACCATGACAAGGTGGAGGATAATTTACCTCAAAAGTCATCATGCTGAGTCAAATTACACGGAGTAGCACTTGTTCACTGTTCAATGTTCACTGACTCTTGTTCTTTAGCTCATCTTGCTTTCTGTTTTTATCTCACGCTTCAGTTTACTTGCACGTGTGCTTGTGCGTACAAAAACACAATTTTCTGAATAAACCAAAAACAACCTTGAGAGACATTTTGACTGCAAAAGCAGTGTGATAAAGTTTGTGTCTCATACCTCCAAAGAGCACCTACACACCAGTACACACTTTGACACAGCTAAAGGAAATGGTGTCCTTTTCAAAAGAGGCCCGATGTGTCACGTGTCATGGTCCACCCTGTCCTCCAGGTGCTGCCTTTCTCTCTTTCTCTCACTCTGGTTGCTCTCTCTCTCTCTCTCCTATCTGTGAGTGTGGGTGTGGACTAACCAATCTCTTTCAGTGGCGGGCGTGGTCTCAGGAAACCCTGGGCAGGCACACCTGTTTCTCATCCACAATCAATGCAGTACTTAAACCAGGCTTCCACCTCTGTTCATTGCCAGATTGTTAACCTACTTGTGGTAGTGTAGTTCAGGCCTCTTGTTGCTATGCTTTATTTACCTGCTTGTTTTGGTCTTTGTCAACCTTGTACTGTACTTACCCACCTGTCTCCTCCTTCCTCTCAGGGAACCTGCCTCGTGCTTACCTGCAAACCTCCCTGACCCACTCTCACCTTGCTGAATAACTCACCTGCTCCAAAGACTCAAGTACTTTAAAGTAGCAATCTGAAAGATTTCCATTTAAATAAATGTCTGTCGAGTTGCTATCTATCGCTGAGTTAAGCATCACAATGATTATTGAACCTGAATATTCATATTTTTGCAGTATTATGAACTGCATGTCTGCCAACTTTCTTAGAAATCAACTGTAGTTACTGCTAATGCAAATAGGACATATCTAAACCTTAACTGGTTTAGATATAAACTGTTTTTTTTTTGTTTGTTTGTTTTGTAGGAAATGCAGTGTGTTTTTCTCTGTGAGTTTAACACTTATTTGTGGAAAACAAATGTTACAGAAAAAAAGACAGTTGGCATTTTTAAATCAGTTGCAATTGTTGAAGGGAGTAACCGTGACAAGATGGGGCACCCACACTGAGCTGCTAAATGAAGAGCAGCAGGGGAGAACAAAGAAACTTGTCAGCATGGCTTTGAGATGGCCAGAATTAGCCCGCCAAAGGGGTCCAGTCTGGCTCACTGGATGGCTTTGGATAATATGAAAAAATCAAAGAAGGAAAGTGTCAAATTTGGACTTTTTACTGTATTTTCATCAGTTTTAGAGCCTTCTTACTGAGAAAGACATTAGGGCCCAGTCACACAGGCCTAGAGACCGGTCGGCAACTGCCTGACAACCACCTATGGAAAAGTGTGTATTTCCTGACTGGTTGGCAAGTGGTTGCAGGAGGTTGCTTGCTTTTGCTAGGTGAAATTGGTCACAAGAGGTATATGGTGTTGCATCAAAAATCTCTTTGTGATTGCTTTTGTTGCTACCAGGTTGCCACGGTCACCCATAATTTATAAGGAACATGCTGATTTGTCTGCAAACACTTGCAAACTACTCTCTGAGCATTTGTGAAACAGTGAAGAGTGTGTTGCAAACTGGAAATGGAGAACGTTTGCCTTCAAAGTAAAAGTTGCACCTTTCTAAATGTGTTGGTTTCAGTGGTAAGGCACAGCTTTTACTTAGAGGTTGCCAGGTGGTCGCAGGCTGGTCTATAGGCCTGCGTTACTGAGGGCTTTGTCATATGCCAAACTAAGTAAAACATAAACCATTAAATGAAAGAAAATTTATTGTTTTTCTATTGTTAGTATTCATTTTAATAACAGAAAAGTTTTTTTTTCATAATTTACTATAGAATTTTCTGTTTTTTACACAGTAAAAACAAAATTTTCACTGAATTTATAGATAATTTCTGTTATTCAATTGCAGGATGAAATCCTTTATTTAGTTTAAGCCCAATGAGCAGTGCTTTTTTTTATTTACTACTGCAGCATTTCTTTAAAATGTAGAAAAACTGAGATGTACTGTTGAAATTACACTTCTTTTTCTTAAGACATCTCAGGGATTAAAGGTTTTGCCAAACTTCTTTTCACCGGAAAAAAGAACAATTTGAAGTTTTTTTTCTATAGGTTATTAAACAGTAGTTTTACTGGGCCAGTCCACTTAAGATTAAACTGGGCTGTATGTGGCCCATGATGTAAACTGAGTTTGACACCGCTGCTCTAACGTGTAGTTTCAGACTGCATTTGCTGTTAAAAAACAGTAACAATAGGTCTTGCTGAATTAGTCAGGACTGAGATATTCCAGATTAGCATTTCCATGTCTGTCCAAGGTGTTTCTTCATTAGGTTTGAAGTTTGTCCTGAAACGGTGTCATACTACCCTTAAGAATCTGTCTGCTTAGAGCTTAAATAAATAAGTCAAGAAAAAAAACTATCCCATGTGCAATAAAAGGAGTCAAATAACTCAAAGTCAGAAGATTAGCAGGAGGTCGATAGTAATAAGTAGAGAAGTCAAGAGACGCCTCAAAAGAGGTCAAATGATTAGACTGTTGACCTTTTTTTCTCCATGTATGTGTGTGTGTGTGTGTGTGTGTGTGTGTGTATAAATAATTTATTTAGGGCCCTGAAACCCTAGGAAACAACACAACCTTTTACAAAGGCACCACCAGATACAGCAACTATCCGTGTCAGTTCAGTAGACACACAACCTCACAAAGTGCTACAAATCAAACCTCTGCCCTTTTGCTGATCCTCGTATTATTGCAAAGGACAGTTCTCTCCAAATTTTACTCAGCATTCATACAGTAATCCCGTTCACAGGACCTGCCCTGGAACCACAATCAACATGAGGGCCAAATAGCAATAACCATAATTTAAGTGCTGGTCCAGCTGCGCTGCTGATTTGTTCATTTCTTTCAAATTTCACACAACTTTGTAATCCTCAATCCAGACAGTTATTTTGGGCTGGCTGCCAGGCAGAGTGAACCGTCACAGGCTCTATTCCCACAAGACGTGGGTGGGATTGTCTGCAGTTACTGTTCTCAATAGTTAAACATCTTGCAAATGTGATGCATGGTAGAAATCAATAAAAATGGATTCTGCCATTGGGTGAGTGTTTTCTTCTTGAGAGATTGCTTATCAGACACAGATCATAAACCACAGAGTAATTTTGGAAGGGAAGCCTGAAAAAATACATTCAGCAGGACTCTAAAAACCAAAAGGCCAACAAAACTACTGACATGAGTCTCTCTAGGTGTACCTTTCCTGGGTGTGGCTGTCTACTGTCATCACTGTCATCATTCTGTTTGTCTTGGTCTGTTTCTCACAAACATTTATCTTGCTGGCTCTCTTCTCTTAACCTTATTTTAGCAGGCCAGCCATGAGCAGGAGCCAGAGCCAGGTCAGGCCAAATCAAACAAACCACTGTATCTCCTGCTACCCTCCTTATCAGGATGGTTGACTGCTTGCTCAGACCGCTTGCCTCACAGCTGGCTCTGTTGATAAAAATTGTTTTTCATTGAGGCCACCCGTTGCCTTTAATTGTCTTTGCTGTTTTATCATAACTGATGTTTTTTTGACATCTGTATCATTCCTCAGTAGTGATGCGGAACTGGGGCTGATTCTTCTCTTTTTTACTAAAGGTCACATAAATGTTTCATGTGAATCATGATAAGCAGATCGTCAACAATTTGAACCCACCAAATTGTCTTAAACAACTGAAGTTGACGAGGCTGATATACCATAAGCAGCAGCCATCTAGGTTCCCTTCAGTATGCATTTCAAATGACAAAATTAATCAGAATAGAGGTGAATTTGATTTTTTTTTTGAGGGAGAGTTTCCAGATGTGAGTTCTGACATTTTCCTGGCAGGGAAAAACAGACCCACCCTGCCTGTCTTTAACCCTGGAATGACCTCTTCAAACCACTTTCAGTTGTCTGCTGCTGTCTCCTTACCCTACATCTGCCACGCTACCAGAGGCAATAGTGAAAATCAAATTAACCAAGTGCCATAGCGCTTGTGACCAATTTCACCTAGCAGTCAAATTAACCATTTCTGCTAACTTAAAAATCAAGCTGAAGAAGATGTGCACACAAAAACTTGTGAATATAGTATGGTAGGGTATGGTTAATCTATCAAGCTGGTTAACTTGCAGGGTGTGGCTTACTGCATCCACTATGTGGTGTGTGTGTGTGTGTGTGTGTGTGTGTTGCTGTCTGGCCAGCATATGTAGAGGTCTGGCAGAGAGATACTCACCAGGGTGTTCCTCCTGGATAACTGTGAGAAAAATCTAAAAAGCTGGAGAGACCCAGTGTTTCTGAAACTGTAGGTCAGGATCTGTACACTTCTGACAGCCTCATCTGTTAACCTGTGTTTTACTTACATGGGAATTGTGCCCAAGGGCACTTCAGCTGGGTGTACACTGAGGCCCATCGAATAACCAGCCCTGAACCTCATAACAGGTTCCTTTCTTAACAGATTCACATAACCTGGGTGAGTTCTATTCCTTTTATTTTAAGCTGCTTTTGCAAATTAAAGACAATCCTTTTGATGATATAAGTACATCCATGTAGTAGATATTGATGATAAATCCTCAGATACTGCAGTATATTATGTACTGTTTCTGTCCTGTAATTAACACATTGAAACAATGGTGAACAACAGGAGATGATGTACTTTGAAGACAGATATTTAATAAAGAGAAATGAAAGCGGCGTTCATCACATCTAACTCAAAGCAAATGCATACTTCTCAAAATGTTGAACTAGTTCTTTAGGATTTAGGGTTCAGACTTTGTTTTAGGCTTGAGGTTAGGGTAAATGTTAGGAAGAGGTATATTAAGTCTTCAGGGAATAATGTAAATCAGTGTGTGTGTGTGTGTGTTTGTGCAACCATACATGCACATCCAGAATGTTGCATCAGCAGAGTGCACACAAGAACTGCACAATCATTGTAGCTCCCTATAACTAATTTCTATTGTTGGGAGTGTTTTTGAGCAGATCTGGGAAAACTGATACGACCACAGAGCTGTGTTTTGGCTCTGATTGATTAGACTGAAGGGAGCGAAGCAAAAAGTAGGTCAGGAGTGAAGATGTGAAGGAGACAGTAGCTATTATGGGATAAAGCATGGTGATTATGCCAAGAGTATAGTATAGTACATAGTTTCTAATAGTTTTAAAATGTTTTAATGTGGTTCAAAAAACACTTTTAAATTAAAATGAATCTAATAAAAAACAATTAATGATATATTAATCATTTACTGACATCATTTAAGTATATGGTACTTAATAAATAAACAATCTATTGCTGATGTCTGTAAGTCATTTAAAAGCCATTTAAAGTCATTATCAACATATCTAAATGATTGATGGATAATTTGTTAATTTGTGTTTAAAACATTTGTAATGTTTTACAGCTGCATGCTGTTAGACAACCAAAACATTAAGATACCATTTTGTTGTGCCAAAGTCCAATCTCTACATTACTAACAATTCACCAGTTAATGACTATCAAAACTTCTTATAAACTGAGCAACAGCAGAGTGTAACTTGGACAGCCACCAGGTATTAGAAACTTTTTTAAATGTTCAAATTTGGATACATTGCACAATGTGATCAGTGGGCCATCTGATTGGCTCCAAATTCATTTTGCAGCCTGACAACGAGCCCACACACATAGTCACAGACAGCTACCTGCAGCTACTAGATGAACAAGGAGTCATGCAACAGATGCTATGGTCAACGTGACGGAGTGAGACTGGGACTACAGAGACTGAAGTGATTGTAGCAAACTCACCCAAATACTTGGGACAACCTACCAGCCAAGCACCTTAAGGAAAGTGTGCACAAGTGTAAGAGAACTGGTGCTGTTTTAAAGGCAAATGGTAATCACACCAAATAATGAATTGGCTAGAGAAAGAACTGTGCCTCTCATCCAATATCAGCTGGGATAGGGTCTCAGTTGGATAAGTGGCTAGTATGGATGGATTGTTTATTATTATGTCTAAGGCCATGCCTGCCTCATTCTTTGCAATATATTTCAATTTGTGTTAAATTTTATTTATACTGTTCCCATTCACTAAATGTCAAGTTATATTGTAAGATAAAGAACCTACAACATTACAGTGAAAAACACAGTGGTGCAAACATCTGCAATGAGCAAGCACTTGGCAACAGTGGGAAGGAAAAACTCCCTTTTAACAGAAAGAAACCTCCGGCAGAACCAGGCTCAGGGAGGGGCAGCCATCTGCCGCGACCGGTTGGGGGTGAGGGGAAAAAAGAGAGCAGAGGGAGACAGGAGAAAAGACACACTATGAGAGAGAGGCAGAGTTTAATAATACATTATTGCCAAAAGTATTTT
>VUQI01055096.1:21645-49969 GCA_015106735.1 Paratilapia polleni | reverse complement strand
TAGAGCTGTTTCTGTGCTGTGATGAATTCTGAAGCCTGACTGAAACTCTTCAAATAAACCATTCCTCTGCAGATGATCAGTCAGCTGTTTTGCAACTACTCTTTCAAGAATTTTAGAAATAAAAGGAAGGTTAGAGATCAGCCTATAATTAGCTAAGACAGCTGGGTCAAGAGACAGCTTTTTAAGTAATGGTTTAATTACTGCTGTCTTAAAGGCCTGTGGTACGTAGCCCATTAATAAAGATAGATTGAGTATATTTAAGATTGAAGCATTAATTAATGGTAGGACTTCTTTGAGCAGTCTTGTAGGGATAGGGTCCAATAATCTACTAACATAGTACTTATCTTCAGTCACTAACTGTATCTTTCTGTTATGGCCATTCACCCCCATCATTACTGAATTGACAACAGCTATGTGCTCAATATTTCATATTAGGATTATTTATTTCATGAGCACATAGTATATTGTTATCTCTCCCCACCTATTTTTTCTTCTTTTTATACCTGACCCTATTTGGGATGATGATGATGACCTCGCACTTTGGCACATGCCAAGGGGTTGCAACACTTGAGGAGTGCTGTCTTTGAGGTGTGATGCAGTTGAGGCATTTCCTTTGGTCACATAGATGCCTCATGCCCTGGATTCTGACTGGCAATTGCACAAACTAATTAGTTACTCACTTCCTGTGGCCACTTGGCAGTATTTGGAGAATACCCAGTAATTATATATTATGTTGATGTGTATCGTGTGGAAAAATTTCATGATGTTTATTAGCTAATGCTTATTTCTTGTTTCTACTCATTGTCACTATGATTAAGGCATTTTGTATGTCTTGAGACATTATATGAGGCCTCCAAATTTAGGTAAACCATACCCTCAGTGTTTCTTTTATGAAATTTTGTTGGTGGTGCTACAGAGTCATTTTGCCACACCAAAAGGCAAAACCCTTAAAAAACCTTAACATGTTTGCGATGTCAGAGATGTGTCCCAGGTTTTATGACTTTTTAAGCTTTCCTAGGTCCTCTACAACAACTTTCTTTTTCATATATGTCAAATCACCATGCTACCAGGGCATGCTGAAAATTCACAATTTTCCCATGAAAACATCATGAAGATCTGAAGTTTATTCAGACCACTTTTGAGATAGATGTAGTCAACCTGTGAGGAGGAGTACCTCAAAGTGTAAAACATGACATTTCCTGTTCCCACCAGGTAGCAATAGTATTGCTGGGACATAGATGTGTTGAGGTCAGAACTCTTATTAAACCCGTAAAGTTTGGAGCAGACTGGAAAATGTGTATTTGAGTTACAGCAATTTTGTGCTTGGCAGCACGTCAAAATTCACCAGGCTGCCAGTGTCACGCTGTTTGACAAAAAGTCACACTTTTAAAGATAAAGTAACACCAACTCCTTAAGGCTTTTCTGACCAAATCTTAGGTGCCTCTGATCAACCGGGTAGAAGCAGGATGTTAAAGTGTAAAACATGGCATTTCTGTTTACCATAAGGTGGTGATAAGGCTATCGTTAAATATTCTCATACAGATATGTTCAAGGGCAGACCCTTAACAAACATGAGAAGTTTGGGCCAGATTGGACAATGTATGTGTGAATGACACTAACTTAAAATTTCATGGTGAATCACAGAAATTCGCCATGGCACCACGGGCACACCCTTCTATGAAAACTCAAGAGCTTCACAATTTAACATCACCAAGGGCTGTACTTTAGACTCACTAAATATGACAATCCTCTGGACTTCTTCCTGCATCTTGGGATATTACAAGTGTGCCAAATTTCATATATGTAGTTCAAACTGTCACGGCTGCTTCCCTGAAATTTTGTAGATGGCCCTGTGTAGTCATTTTGCTCCCCCAATGTGCAAGACCTGTAAAATATGTATATTTCCATGAGACCTGAGGTGTGTGCAAAATTTCATGAACTATATAATAACAAAGGGAGCAGATATAATAGGGCCTTCACAGTGTGAGTGCTTGGGTCCTAATAATTAAAGCTGCAAGCAGCAATGATAGGGCCCTCACACCTTGGCAAATGTCAAGGTGTGCTACGGTCACCCACACATCCACCAGATGGGCGATTGCGGTGGGGATTGTGTCCCCCCTCACCTTGACTGTTTGAAGTCAAATCATCAACAAACACTATTGACCCAGTTCCATTGGCAGCCATACAGTGGGGGAAATAATTATTTGACCCCCTGCTGAATTTGTACGTTTGCTCACTTACAAAGAAATAAACAGTCTTTAATTTTTATGGTTGTTTCATTTTAATGGAGAGAGACAGAATATCAATCACAAATCTGGAAAAAAAACACATTACATAAAAGTTATAAATTGATTTGGATGTCATTGAGTGAAATAAGTATTTGATCCCCAAGCAAAATATGATTTAGTATTTGATGGAGAAACCCTTGTTGCCAAGCACAGCGGTAAGATGTTTCTTGTAGTTGGTTGCCAGGTTTGCACACATCTCAGGAGGGATTTTGGCCCACTCCTCTTTACAGAAACTCTCGAAATCCTTTAGGTTTCTTGGCTGCTGCTTGGCAACTCAAAACTTCAGCCCCCTCCACAGATTTTCTATAGGATTGAGGTCTGGAGGCTGGCTAGGCCACTCCATGACCTTAATGCGCTTTTTCTTTAGCCACTTCTTTGTTGCCTTGGTGGTATGTTTTGGGTCATTGTCATGCTGGAAGACCCATCCATGACCCATCTTCAGTGTTCTGGGTGAGGGAAGGAGGTTCTTGTGCAAGATTTTATGGTACATGGCCTGTCCATTGGCCCCTCAATGTGATGAAGTCATTCTGTACCCTTAGCAGAAAAAACAGCCTCAAAGCATAATGTTTCCACCTGTGTGCTTGACTGATGGTGTTCTTTGGGTCATACTCAGCATTTCTCTTCCTCCAAACACGGCGGGTCAAGTTGATGCCAAAGGGAGTGATTTTGGTTTTATATGACCACAGCACTTTCTCCCAAGCCTTCTCTGAATCATTTAGATATTCACTGGCAAACTTAAGACGGGCCTGTACATGTGCCTTTTTTAGCAGGGGGACTTGGCAGGCGCTGCAAGATTTCAAAATGGCGTAGTGTGTTACCAATGGTGTTTGTGGTGACTGTGATCCCAACTGCTGTCAGATCATTAACAAGCTCCTCCTGTATAGTTTTGGGCTGATCCCCCCACCTTTCTCAAGATCATCCTCACCCCATGAGGCAAGATCTTGCATGGAGTTCCAGACTGAGGGTGATTGATGGTCATTTTATATTTCTTCCATTTCCGAATAATCGCACCAACAGGTGTCAACTTTTCACCAAGCTTCTTGCTGATGGTCTTGTAGCCCATTCCGGCCTTGTGCAGGTCTACAATCTTGTCCCTGACATCCTTTGACAGCTCTTTGGTCTTGCCCATGATGGTGGAGAGGTTGGAATGGAAGAAAATGATTGTGTGCTGTATACACATAACGAGTTGAGATCAGGAGTATCTGTAATTGATTGATTGATTGGCTGTGTGCCCGTGTGGCATCTGTGGGAGGCAGGATTCTGGCTGGGTTGTAGAGGATCAAATACTTATTTCACTCAATGACATGCAAATCAATTTAACTTTTATGTAATGTGTTTTTTCTGGATCTTTGGTTGATATTCTGTCTCTCTCCATTAAAATGAAACTACCATAACAATCAGAGACTGTTCATTTCTGAACAAATTTACAAATTCAACAGGGGATCAAATAATTATTACCCCCACTGTACTTGCCCATACCATAAACATAGCCTCCACCATGTTTGACCGATGATGTGGTATGCTCCGGATTATGAGCTGTTTTCCTTTCCTTCTCATTACTTTTCTTTTCCCATCATTATGATACATGTTAATTGCCTCATTTTGATGCAGAGGATTAGCAGCTCTACTCTGAGCCCCTCCTGAATGACTGAGCTTCTCACTCTATCACTAAGGCTGAGTCCACACATCCATGAGAGGAAGAACATTTTTGCCAGTTGTATCTGTGATGTGATTCAGACCTACCCACAGCTCATTTCCATAGGTCAGGGTGAAAACATAAATAAACCAGTAAATTGACAGCTTCACCTACAAGCTCAACTCTTTCTTCACTACAACAGATGGTACACCATATACATCACTGCAGACACTAGAACAAACCATGGTCTGGGACTTGGAGGTGTTAACTCTAGGGGTGCAATTTTTAATAAGAACTGAGCTTTTGAACAAGATCTCTGCATGCCCCTACTAGATTATAATGGGCTAACTAAAGAACTAAACCATTTGATGGTTATAAAAGCTGATGTTTTCCATCCCTGCATCCTGAATTATTACACTAACAACATGCATATTGAAAATATTCCCAGTCTCAGTGATGTTGAGTAAGCATATCTTTCATTATTTATTGCTAAGGGACACTGAAATACACAACACAAATAATTCTTGCAGGAGACTGCAGAAGCTGAGAAAATGACTTGGGATTTTATTTGACTGTTGTGATCCTTTTTCATTGTCACTCCTGGCTGTAAATGTCTGAGTGGGCTCAGCTGACATATTGGTGTGGAGCAGAAAGTGTGTGGGTGTACGTTTTCATTGCCAAAGCATCAGCAGTTGTGTTGTGAGAGAGTCTGAGGTCGACCTGACTCTGCTTTATAATGATTAGTCTACTTTCATCTGCACACTCTGGCTATCTTTTTTTTTTTTTATTTGAGTGTCTTAAATTTTTGATGACCACCTCATGGTCAACAGAGCAGCAGATCAGATGTTACTTCTTCAACAGCTGCTGTGTAGTTACACTCAGGGGTTAAAGTGGGATTCGGAAGGCTGGGGAACAAACTTTTTCTGGCACACCCCACTATAGAAGTAAAAACAAAAAAAAAAAAAAATCATGCCTCACACTTTTTATAAATCATTAATAATAATAATAATAATAAAAAAGACCCAAGTTCAGTTTTACTTAAAGGTGCCCATCATGAGTGCAATAGCATCAGTAAAGATTTGTTTATTTTCTGTACAAAAAAAAAATAACATTTAAAAACTGTTTGAGAACCACTGATCTAACCTAAGAGTGACCATGAAGACCACACTGCCTGCTCTACCCCAGTCCAACATAATGCAGTAGTGTAAACATCCATCCATCCATCCATCCATCCATCCATCCATTTTCTTCCTCTTATCCTGTTCTGGGGTCGGGGGGGGGGGGCTATCCCAGCTACCATAGGACGAAAGGCGGGTACACACTGGACAGGTCGCCAGTCTGTCGCAGGACTAACACAGAGAGACACACAACCATTACAAAGTGATTATAATTCAATTGTGCTCAGCTGCATTTCTTACCTGCTTCAGGGCCCTTTGGTTAGCAATGGCGCGGTTACCATACCACACTATTATGTAAGATGTTGTAATGCTTTGTACAGTGCAATGGTAGAAGTCGGCCAGGTGTTTTTGTGATAGATGGTGCCTTTTCAACCTCAGGAAGTGGAGGCGTTGTTGGGCCTTCTTTATCAGACAGGAGGTATATAGGGACCATGTCAGGTTTTCATTGATATAGACACCAAGGAGCTTAAAGCTTGTCATCAGCTCAATTTCAGCACCATTTATGAAACTGAAGTTGTGTCTACCTTTGTTGGACTTCCTGTAATCCACTATCAGTTCTTTGGTCTTTTTAACATTAAGGTCAAAGCTGTTGTTAGAGCACCATGTCAAGAGATGTTGGATCTCCTCTCTGCAGGTCATCTCATTGTTATTAGATATCTGGCCTACCACTGTGGTGTCATCTGCAAATTGAATGATAATGTTGGTTTGGCACACAGTCATGTATAAATAATGCAATAAAACAGGACTCAGTGCACAAACTTGAGGGGCACCTGTGCTCAGGGTCAAGGTGGAGGATGTTTGGCTGTCCAACCTTACAGTTTGGAATCTGTTAGTCAGGAAGTCCAGTATCCAAATGCAGAAAGTTGTGGTAAGGCACAGATGGAGTAGTCTGGTAACCAGCTTAGAGGGAAAGGAGGTATTGAATGCAGAGCTGTAATTGATAAATAGCATTCTGATGTAGGTGTCTTTCTGATCTAGTCCAGTGAGGGCGAAGTGAAGTGCAGTGGAGTGCATCCGCCATCGACCTGTTGGAACGACAGGCGAACTGATGTGGGTCGAGAGTGGGGGGATGGTGGCTTTAATATGGTTAACTACAAGTCTCTCAAAGCCCTTCTTTATAATAGGAGTGAGGGCAATGGGGCGGTAGTTATTTAGGCAAGTTGCAGGTATTTGTTTAGGCAAAGGAATAACAGTCGTGGATACATTTAGGGACTGTTCCTAAGGCCAGCGACAGCTTAAAGATGTTAGTAAACACCTCAGCCAGCTGATCGGCACATGCTCTGATCACCTGTCCTGGTATGCTGTCAGGGCCAGCAGCTTTGTGTGTGCTCAGTCTGTGTAGGTAGGACCTGACCTCAGAGGTAGACAGGTGGAGCCGCCATCAAAACTCTGCCACTACCAGATGAACTAGATGTTTATCTGGTAGTGGCAAAGTTTTGATGGCAGTCAAATGGGCATGGAAATTGTTCAGGGAGTGAAACATCACGGACCACAGGGGTATTGTTTGGGATCATGTGATCAGTTATTGCATGTATTCTTTGCCACAAGCATCATGGGTCATTGTTTTGTAGGAAGATATTTGTCGTGTATAATTTTGCATTGCAGTCCCAATTCCTCCTTTAAGATTGGACCCGGCTGTGCTGTAGGCTAGAGTGTCACCAGATCTGAATTGCAGATTCACAACCTTCAGCAACCTACAAACTTCATTGTTCATCCAGGGTTTCTGATTTGGGTATATGCGTATGGACTTGTGTAATGTGACAGACTCTATGCAATTATTTATGTAGAGAAGTTCTGTGGAGGCATATACAGCAGAGAAAAAAAAATCTGAGACATTCCACACAAAACGTCAAAAATGGCCTGGACAAAATTATTGGCACCCTCAACTTAATACTTGGTAGCACACCCTTTGTAAGAAATAACTGATGTTAATTGCTTTCTGTAGCAATCAATGAGTCTTTTACACCTCTCTACTGGAATTTTGGACCACTCTTCCTTTGCCAGCTACTCCAGGTCTCTCCGATTTAAAGGGTTCCTTCTCCCAACTGCTGTTTTTAGATCTCTCCACAGATGCTCTATGGGATTTAGATCTGGACTGGCCACTTCAGAACTCTCCAGCGCTTTGTCTTAAACCATTTCTCTGTGCTTTTTGAAGTATACTTTGGGTCATTGTCCTGCTTGTAAGACCCATGACCTCCGGCTGAGACCCAGCTTTTTGTCACTGGGCCCTACATTGCACCCCAGAATTCTTTGATAGTCTTCAGATTTTATAATACCATGGAAACAGTCAAGACTACCAGTGCCTGAAGCAGCAAAGCAACCCCAAAACATCAATGAACCTCCTCCATGTTTGACTTTTCTTTGAAGGCTTCTTTTTGTTTTCTGTCGAATGATGTGCATTACCGAAAAGCTGTATTTTTGTTTCATCTGTCCAGAGGACATTCTCCCAGAAGGATTATGGTTTCCACAGGGGAGTTTTACCAAACTCCAGTCTGGCTTTTTTATGTTTCTGTGTCAGCAGTGGAGTCCTCCTGGGTCTACTGCCATAGTGTCCCTTTTCATTCAGATGGCCATGGATAGTGCAAGTGACACTGTTGTACCCTCTGCCTGCAGGTCAGCTTGAATTTGTTTGGAAGTTGATCGAGGTTCTTTATCCTCCACAGACAACCAAAAACAAGATTGAGTCAACATTTCTCCATTTTAACTAGTTGCAAGTGGGAATTTCTTTTCTGGGAGAAGTGATGCATTTTCTGACATAAATGCAAGGGTGCCAATATTTTCGCCCATGACTGTATTTCTATGTCTGTGTGAAAACCCTTGGTAGCCTCTTGATGAAACATGTCTCAATCAACATGGGCAAAACAGTCCTGAAGGCAGACTCAGCCCCTTCTGCACAGATGGTAACCCTCTTGGTTATTGGTTTGTCTCTCTTAATAAGTGGTCTGTATTTGGGAAGTAAGAACAGGGAGTGGTGGGATGACTGCCTAAGATGAGGGCAGGGAATAGCCTTGTAAGCGCCTTTGATGTTAGTGTATACATGATCCAGAGTGTTTTCACCTCTACTGGAATACATTCTGAGGAAATCCAGGGAGGACAGACTTGAGGGATGTGTGGTTAATACCCCCTCCTGTTATGATGGTACTGTCTGGATGCTTTGTTTGTTGTTTGTCAATGGCACTATACAGATCCAAAAGAGTTACCTTGGCACTGTCACTAGGGGGAACAGCAGCCGAGAACTCCCTAGGGAGATAAAAAGGTCAGCACTTAGCCAACAAACGCTGAATCAGGCGAACAATAATGTCCAATGTCAATAATGTCCAAGTTCGTACATCAGATGTTGTTGAAAATACACAGGCCTCTGCTTTTTGTCTTACCAGACTTGGCTGTTCTATCAACATGAATAGCTGTGCAGCTTGTTAGCTAAATAGCAGTGTTGGAGATGTTGTTGAGCCATGTTTCCATCAGAATGAGAATGTTGTAGTTATTCAGTCCAATTTTTTTTTTCCAGTGAGCGAACATTGGCCAGAAAGATGCTGGGAAGTTCTGGGAAGAGAAGGGTAGAGGAGGGTAGAAGAGGCTAGCCTAGCACGTAGCCTACCCCACTTCCTCCTCTCTTTGCTTCCCGATACCGCCTTCATAGCCTGCCTGGCATGAAGATTTCCCAGCCCTGGGCTGGTGGGTGTATTATATTCATGGGGAAGTCTTTCGTGTCAAAATACCAGTGTGTGCATTGCCATCCATTGTCTAACAGGTCCTGACAATAGTACGATATGTTTGCACACTCTCCATGTGTACATAAACACAAACAACAAAGCAAAGTTCTATCTATCTATCTATAAAACCAACACTAATAACGACAGGCCATACATACATATATACTGTATATACACACACACATATATATATATTAAAAAACCAACAGTATTAATGACACTTGGGGAGGCAACCTACAGGGAGGAGTGCCCAGGGGGTGCTACCAACTACTCATCCAACAGTACCACACTGCAATCCTCACTGCAACTTAAATAGTGCCTTACACTCGTATCCCGGTGTTTTCATTCACATGCATACCAAGGGACCTCACCAAAAGTGCCTAGCCTGCCATAAAGCTGGCCATATACCTACTAAAAGAAAAGAAAAGGAAACAAAACCAATAAAACAAATTGACCATCAAAGAAAGACAAAAAGGGCAACTCAGTTAACAAAGTAAAAACAGTTGTGTGTGTAAGACCGCTTACAATACTAAATCGAGGTTAAAAAAAAACAAACAAAAAAAAAAAACACCATTAAGCATACCTGAACTGGGCATGCGGCTTAGACGAGGCATACACAAACATCATTTAACAAAACAAGACTTAAACAAAACCTAACCAAGACAAAACAAAACAAGAACAAGGCGAGACAAAACAGCAGCAGGGAAGACCTATAACAAGAGAGGAGAAACAGTTATCTGGGGTCCACCCTACTACAATCCAAATCATGAACCTCTTGTGGGGTGTTTCCAGTCTGCAGTGGTCAGTATCTGTCAAAAGTGGTCCAAGGAAGGAACAGTGGTGAACCGGCGACAGGGTCATGGGCAGCCAAGGCTCACTGATGCAGAGTTAAGGCTGGCCCATGTGGTCCGATCCAACAGATGAGCTACTGTAGCTGAAACTGCTGGTTCTGTTAATGCTGGTTCTGATAAAAAGAATCAGTCAGTCAGAATACACAGTGCATCGCAGTTTCTTGAGTATGGTCAGCAAAAGGGGGACCAACACAATATTAGGCAGGTGGTCATAATGTTATCATAATGTTATGCCTGATCGGTGTGTATATGAAGCAGCAAAGCCACCCCAGACCATCACACTACCACCACCATGTTTGACAGTTGGTATGATGCTCTTTTTATGAAATGCTTTGTTACTTTTACGCCAGATGTAAAAGGACGCAAACCTTCCAAAAAGTTCAACTTTTGTCTCATCAGTCCACAGAATATTTTCCCAAAAGTCTTGGGGATCATCAAGATTTTTTTTGGCAAACGTGAGACGAGCCTTTGTGTTCTTTTTGGTCAGCAGTGGTTTTCTCCTTGGAACTCTCCCATGGATGCCATTTTTGCCCAGCCTCTTTCTCATTGTTGAATCATGAACACTGACCTTAACTACACACACACACCCCACGTTGGCCCGGATGCATTCATCGGAGTGTGAGTGTGTGTGAATGTTAAGAAGCGCTTAAGTGTAGATAAAAGTGCTGTATGAATGTACGTGTGACTGGGTGAATGTGGCATGTAGTATAAAGCGCTTTGAGTACTCAAAACCAAGTAGAAAAGTGCTATATAAGTACCAGTCCATTTACCATTTACCATTTACACACACACACACATTATATATATATATATATATATAAATAAATGAATTCATCATTTAAAAACTGCATTTTGTATTTAGTCAGGTTATCTTTGACTAATATTAAAATTTGTTTGATGATCTGAAACATTTAAGTGTGACAAATATGCAAAAAACTAAGAAATCAGGAAGGGGGCAAACACTTTTTCACACCACTGTATATGTTGTAATTTCCATCCATCCATTTTCTTTCACTTATCCAGAGCCTATCCCAGCTATTCAATTCAATTCAATTCAATTTTATTTATATAGCGCCAAATCACAACAACAGTCGCCTCAAGGCGCTTTATATTTTAGGGTAAAGACCTTACAACGTTAGACAGAAAACCCCAACAATCAGACGACCCCCTATGAGCAAGCACTTGACAACAGTGGGAAGGAAAAACTCCCTTTTAACAGGAAGAAACCTCCGGCAGAACCAGGCTCAGGGAGGGGCAGCCATCTGTCGCAACCGATTGGGGGTGAGGGCAAACAGATGAGAGCAGAGGGAGACAGGACAAAAAGGCACACCTATGAGAGAGACAGAGTTAAATGCAAGTGGTTATAAACACATGGAGAGTGAAAGGAAGTGAGGAAGAGGAAGTGCTCAGTGCATCATGGGAAGTCCCCAGCAGCCTAGGCCTATTGCAGCTTAACTAAGGGATGGTTCAGGGTCACCTGATCCAGCCCTAACTATAAACTCTATCAAAAAGGAAAGTTGTAAGCCTAATCTTAAAAGTAGAGATGGTTTCCCGAATCCAAACTGGGAGCTGGTTCCACAGGAGAGGGGCTTGAAAGCTGAAGGCTCTGCCTCCCATTCTACTTTTAAATACCCTAGGAACCACTTCCCTCTGCTTTGCTCCGCTGTGGCTAAAAACAAAACTGCAGATTTTGCCCAGAAGACCTATCATTTGATACTGTCACAGGTAACAAAGGTATTTTGACACTTTTGTTATCACAATATTGTGAAATTGACAATACCATTGCATCTCTATTTTTTTTAGCTCATGCAGCCAAAGGATGAATGAGCTCATGTCATTTCAAGGCATTCGTTCATCTGTCCACAATTCACAAGACTTGCTACTCCTCTAATAATATTGGTCAGAATGTAATCAGACTTACACACTATCACCTAATGGGTCTTCACCCAAATTGTGCTAAAGGTCAAGTAAACTTTAACTTAACTGTAACTTTCTCTCTGTTCTTCGCACATTACAATAACCTGTGAATCATGTTGGATCGCTAGTCGCATGAGCTACTACATCATTGACATTCTGGTTTTGTCTTTTTAATTTCTTTTGTGCCAGGGAAGCAGGAAAAAATAGTCAAAAAATTGCTCTTTATCACACAATCCCTGAAGATTTAGCCACTGTAAGACTTAAAAGACAAATATCTGCCACTGACACTGCTTGCTTCATCCTATTAGCCAATACTGATATTCTACAAATACATTTGTGCACCCCCATCGCCACCATATCTGAGCTCCATTTGGCACCATGTTTATGTAAATAATTCTGTAATGACTTATAAGTCAAGTGTATTTCAGGGATTTCTGATAAACTTTCAAACACTTGCAGTCTTGGTGGGATTGTTGGAACTCTTGATAATTATTAAGCATACTGCACCTTAAATACTCGGCTATGTATATTAGGACAGACACCATGAGTACAATGATTTTCCCCAGTGGTACTGTGTTTTCCGGTTGCTTCTGTTGAGTTGTGTACAACTTGGAGCGCAGAGTTTGAATTTTCAAAGTGTTTTTTGTCCAAACAAGAGAGAATCTTGTGTCTGATCATTCTGTTGAGGAATGTTCAAAACAGCAATGTAATAGCCTGAAAGTGGTGCAGATCAAAACATGATGGGTTCTGTTACTAATAGTTCCACAGTGGGATTATGTCATCAGCGAGGGGAATGACGTGTTTACTGTAAGAAAGGCTGATCTGAAGTTGCTGAATTTCTGGTGACTCCAAATCTAGCATTATTCCCTTTGACCATTGCTCACAGGTGTAACAGAGAAAGGAGGATTGATTAGGTTTGCTGCTGGCAGGTCACCCATGAGGAGGATTGATCTCCGATTGGTCACGTTTTAGCCAAGTGAGTGTTGACAGCTCACTGCTGTGATGTTAGTGGTTATCGATGTACAAGCTCTCTTTCACGTCATCTGTCTTCTTCACCTTCCGTTCTCCCTTCTCCTTCTCCTTCTCCGTCTCTTAACACCAGCACCACCTGTAAGATTCTGCTCTATCATCCATTGCTGACCCATTTTTGGCTATTTTTAGCGCTATTAGCAAATGGTTCACCTGTATTGTTTAGTTGTTTTTTTTTCTTTGCATAAGGTCTTTTCTGTGGAGGTAATGTGTGTTGTGTGTATGGCATTGTGTTTCTGGGTGAGTGTATGTGTCTGTGTGCAAGAGAGCATTGCAATCATCTCTGATTTGCTGGTAAATTGAAAAATCCTCTCCATCCTTCCATCCCGTCATCCCCAGACCCCAACCCAATCAGACCCCACGACCAAAGCCTCCAGCCTGCTGCTTTTGTGAATAAGTGTGTGTGTGTGTTTGCGCGCATGTGCATGTTGGTGGTGGAAGATTCCGGGGGCTAATGTTGGGGTGGATTATCCCCCTCCTCTTCCTCTTTGAAGTGCTGCCAATGGAACGAATTGCACCGTGCTGTCCCTAATGCACTGTGAGCTTTCTCCATTTCTGTACTCCTCTCCTGAGTGCTGCCCAAAACCTCCCCTCCTCCCCTTTCACACACATCACTCATCCAATCAGCGTGCAACATGTTGAAGCAATGTGTGGCAGGGTGATTGGATAGTGTAAGTTTGTCAGTAAGCGTTTCACCTTAAGAAAAAAAATTAAAAATTTAGGGTAGAGGTGCAGTGGAAGTGTATATGAATAGATGACAGGGATGATGCTGGATGAGTCTGAAGTACAGTACTGTGCAGAAGTCTTGAGCCACCCCTCATTTCTTTGTTTTGCTAGGAAATTGGAAAATAGGTGCAGGAATTTATTGAAACACGTGCAAACATACATGGAAATACAGTATAAATGGCAAAAAATGATTCTGTACAATTCTAATGAACTTGAAAGTCAATATGTGGTATGACCACCTTTATTCTTCGACACAATCTCTTAGGCAGGATTTCTTGTAATTTCTTTAAGCAGTCTTCAGGAATAGTTCTCCAGGCTTCTTCAACATTCAAATATCTTTTTTGTTCTTTTGTTCTGTTCTCTGTCAAAATGATCCCTCACTGCTTCAATGTTGAGGTCTGGGCTCTGGGGAGGCCAATCCATGACTGATAGTGTTGCATTATGTGTTTTTCTAGCCAGGTATGCTTTTACTGCATTGGCAGTGTGTTTGGAGTCATTGTCATGCTGAAAAATGAAGCTCTTGCCAATCAGAAGCTTTCCAGATGGTATTGCATGGTGGATCAAAATCTGATGGCACTTTTCTGCGTTCACAATTCCATCAACTTTGACAAGATCTCCCAACACCACTGGCTGAAATGCAGCCCCAAACCATGACAGAGCCTCCACCGTGTTTTACAGATGGCTGTAGACACTCACTGTTATACCTCTCTCCTGACCTCCTCCATACATAATGACGACAATTTTAACCAGAAATTTCAAAATTGGAGTCATTGCTACATAAGACCTGTTTTGCCAATTATCAGTCCAGTTCTTGTGTAAAGTATGTGTTTTTGTGACAGGCCGCTAGTAACAAAGTGCCTAATGATACAATTTAAAATTTATAAGTTGTCTGTTATGTGTAGACACAACACTGGTTCATCCCTTGAGTTAGGGGCCTTTTTGTGGTTGAATGACTCATAGGTCAGCGTTAAGTGGCTTAACAAACAACAAAAAACATTCCTCTGAAAATGGTCAGGTACAAGCAGCCAATGTCCAAAGAGAAGAGCCTGAAGAACTATTGGTCAAGAGCACTTTAAAAAAAATCACAAGAAAGTCTGGCTCCTTGGAAGCAAAATACAAAGAAATGAAGGGTTGTTAAAGATTTTTGCACAGCACTGTACATGGATAGAATATATTGATTTTATATGTTTCTACTCTAATAAACTAGTTTGTTTGAGGCCTTGAGCAAATTGTTTGAATAGCTGATGTTTCCCTCTAACGAAAGCCACAAAACAAGATATAAATTGTTAATTAGTGAGTATCAGAGGTGCTGGCATGTATTTTTTTTTTTTACTTCAGATAGAACCAGGCTTTCCCCTGTGACCTGTCCTAATGCTAAAAGCTAAACATCTCCTGGGTCCAGATCCATACTTTAACCAACAGACATGAGAGTGAAATCGATCTTCTTATCTAGTTCTTAGCAAACGAAAGCAAAACATAATTCCCAAAGCATCATACCATTCCTCTCACATAACAATGGTGGTTGTGTATATCAGAGGTATTAAACAGAAGGTAGTGATAGCTGTAGAGCCAAAAATTGTACCAACTTTTGTTATCGAAAGTTTAGCCAGTTTTGTGTTTAGACAAGAACTAGAAAAAATTGTGTGTATATTCCTCGGTTATTATGCTATTTGGTGATCATACCTGGTTTTGTAACAGCTGTGGTATAATTTTCAAACAAAGCCAAGCCTAATGATGAGATATTATCTTGTGTAAAAATGCAAACTATGCACAATAAGACACATGTATGATTATACTGAAACTGAGAAATTGTAGATTTTGGCTTTATTATTTTCATTCAAAGACACTGACTTCTCAAAACTACTCACTCACTAACTGATGAGAAAAGTATTTGCAATTACCTTCACTGTATAGTACATGAGCCAGTTGAGAGTTTAAGTCCTGGAGCAAAGGGTTGGGCTTTCAGCCAGCAAATTTTGCAGAATTTAAAGGTGAGGAGAAGGGAGAGCTTAATGAAGGTTGGAGGGGAGGAGGAGCGCAGGGTGGAGGTTCAGGCTCTGGAAGCACCAAGAGGAAGGAGCATGACTGGACATTAAAAGTCAAGACTGTTGGAGAGGTGCTGGAGTCCTGGAAGGAGGCGGATGGCTCACAGAGAGGGGAAATGAGTGGGACATGATTCAGGGGGGAACTGGGGCTGATGGAGAGAAAGCAGGTGTGAAAGAATATCTTTTCCTTTCTCATTTCCTCCTGCGTGTTTTCACTTCTATAACCACTCGAGTCAAACAATCGCAGTTAGTCTTTTCCCACCAGTCAGTCAGTGCATCGGTACTACAGCCAAGGCTGGCAGAGTGTCTGATGGCACGGTGCCGTTATGTGTCCTGCCCTGTGCTCTCTCTTGCTCTCTCACGGTAAAGACTTGGCAGCACACTCGGCTCAGCAGGTCAGCAGTCCCACACCCAGGAGGCCCTCAGAGCAGTACACTTATGAAACAGTCCACTTAAGGAAAGGGAAAGTTTTCATTATAAGTAACATATGTTTTATATAATGTCTTTTTTTTTAACTACTGAGCACCCAGAGCAGGGAGTTATTTGATGGGAAGAGAGGAAATTTTTGAAAATGAGAGTTAAAGAAAGGAAAATACAAGATCTGAGACTGACAAAGTATGGATTTGGACTGAGGTTTTTGGACAGTGCTGCAGAGAGTTAAACCTGGAGACAGGGCAGCCGTGGCAGCACCTTCAGCCTTTGAGGTACACTATGTGCCGAGGCACAAGGGAGGAAAGCCCATCAGCTAGTTTTCCTTGGCTACAGGTTACAGTTTCACAGTTTGTTTTCTTTCCACAAACCCCCCTCGGCGCTTCATTCTGTTTGAAAAGAGAGAGGAAGTTCGGAAGCAAAATAAAGAATGAGAGGAAAATGTATGTGTACACAAGCTCGCAACCAGTAATCTGCTGACTTGGACTCACATTGAAATGAGTGAAAATATTGGCAGGAAAAGGTTAAAGAGAGGAACCTTTCACATCAAAACGAAGCTAAAGACAAAAAAGTGTCTGGGCAGAAGAGCCTGGTTTCTTGTATCTTTATTTTCTCAGGCCGGCAACATGTATGGATTTATTGGATTTTTCTTTCAGTTTGGGTTGACGCACATCTACAATTCTCACATGCCAAGATCCACATAACCCACCAAAGAAATCTTCCAACTTCTCCAGTTTCTTTTAATTTTTTTTCCACAGAAGATTGTAGTTGAAAGGAGCCACAAAAAAACTTGGATCTTTGTTCTGACTTTTATTCATTATTCTCAAGTTCTGTCAGTTTTATACAGTTATCCAAGAAATACTTCATTTATGAAGTAATTTGTCTTTTTCTTTATGGCTGTGACCCCTCAGTTTACCTGTGGTTTCCTTTATGATTTAGTGATATTGCTAGCTCTTAGCTACTTCCACCATCTAAAGCATAATCTCTAATCTACTCTACTCTCATGAGAAATCTTTAAAAATCTGTCAAAATATATCAAAGCCGCTGATATCCTTTTTAGTTTTATGTATCGGACAAGCTCCAAAAATACTGGATCCTATTCCCATAATGAAACAGGCTAATTTGCTTTAATTGGGCTTATATGATTTTGATGTCAGGGTGGGTGACTTGATCGATGATATTTTGGCAAATTATCTGCTTTTTAGATCACTTAGATTGCTTGATAAATATAAATGAAGTAAAAGCGTGACTGTGATACAGTTAAGACGATGCTCATTGGACTGTGTGCGTCTTGAAGGTATAACTTTATATGAAAGTTTAAGAACAGTGGATGAAGAATAACAGTGAACAGGTCAACATCCTGAAAGGAGTGTAAAGAGCAGTGGAGATACAATCAGTTCTTCGAGTAAGAGTAAGGCCACTACCTGTGAAAGTCATCTTGCTTCTAATTGGCTGACTATCATAAACAGAAGATTTGAATGGGGCTTCTGGGGTCACATCCATAATAGATGGCCATATTAGGGATATGGTTATCTATAAATTACATTATATAGATCCAAGAATAAATAAAACAGTTTGCTACAGAAAGTTTAGAGCAGTCTGAAGCCTGAGCTTTCTGCTCACAGGGATTTCTCGTACATTCGCTGACCTCAGTGTTTGGAACTTTGGTCAAGTTTAATATGCATCCACCATTTTAACAGTATATAAGTAAGAGTGGCTCCATAGTGTGGTGGTTTACACAGTCGCTTGACAAGTGAAAAGTCACTGCGTCGATTCCAGACGGAGACACAAATCCCCTTTGGGGTTGTGTCAGGTAGGGCATCCGGCAAATCAAACATGCAGAGCTACCCGCTGTGGTGACCCCTTGTGACAAAAGAGCAGCCAAAAGTAGCTCTATATAAGGCAGGAGATAAGCATAACCACAAAAAGGCCTTCCTTAAAGTTATATCAGTTTGTGCAACAGTTGCTCCTCTGTGGGATCACACCACACTGGCCAGCCTTTGCTCCACAAGCAGATCCATAAGCCTTTAACCACTGCCGAAACACCCCTAACACCTGCCGTTTTGGAGATCTGACCCAGACGTAATGACATCAGTTTCAAGATCTGGCTCGTCACTTGCTTCTTTATATATCCCACTTCTTGCCAGTTTCCATTGTAAAAAATTAATAGATGTTTACCTGCCAGTGATTTCATTGTTGTGGCTGATGAGTGTAAGTGCTTTATGGCTTTACCTTCTACCTGCAGCTTCTCTTCAAAGTGAATTCTCTTCTTTATATCCCATCATGAATATGTCATTTGAGTTCATTGCATTCATAGGATTGATGTAGTTGACTCACATCCTCTCACACCCTTCCAGCACCATCCCCCAACCGCTTCAACCTGTGTATCATACACCCAGCCACTCATCTGGCATGAAACTGTCTCTAGTGTTACGCAGTGTTAGGTAGGGTCAGGAAGAGGACAGAGAAATTGAAAGAGTCACACACACTATGATGCTCTGCTTACTTGGTTATTAGATCCCTCTTCCTCTCCTCTCGCACACACACAGTACACACAAATGTATATACCCTAATGTTGACTGACATGACTCACAATAGCACATGCACAGATGTTTACGTGTTTGGCACGCATACAGTGCAAAGTCATTCATTGGCCTGCATGCATGCCAACAGATGTGTGCGCACATGCATGGACTCCCTATACACATTTTTACAGCTACACATAGCTGTAGGGGGGTGGGGGAGGTTTCTTGCTCCAGGCCAGACGGTCCGAGTCATGCAGTAGACAGACCCACCCTGTTGGATCTGCATCAGCCTGGCTTCCCACACACAGCTCTGCTCCAAACCTAATACTGGCTCTCTACACACAATCCCTTCTTCTTAGGCAGCTGTCTGTTTCCAAGATCCTTCAAGTTACTAGGAGAGGACAAGACAAGGGCCTTTTCTGTCCACCAGCAACGGTTACTGTTAAGTTCAACATTCAGCAGACACTGTAAGTGTTTTACCAGCCAACCAGGTCTCCTTTGTACATTTAGTACAGACCTGGAAGTCAGTGTTGGCATACTCCCAAAGTGCTAGGCAAAGTAACATAGACTCCTGAGGGAAGCAGTCTGGTCCTTTCTGTGGTTTACAACCTTTCTGCTGCAGGATTTTTGGCCTGTGTTCTTGCTTGCTGATGGATTCTCCAGAGAAACCTCCATACCTAAAAAATCTTGATTGATGTGATTAGGATGTATAGTTTTGAGGAATGTTTAAACACAACATGTCACTTGCTGTGTCTGGGCTGATTCAAATTAGATGAACTGTGACCTAACTGCACACCTCATGCAGATCCATCAGCACATTTGAAACTGCAAGGTTCATTTATCATTTTAAATCAAGCAAATTATGCTTTGTGTATCTGAAAGATGTGATTTTAGGTAGGACATGTTTTCACAATTGTAGCTTTTCCTACTTATTAAGTTTGCATAAGGTGCAAGCTTCTCAAACCCACCAGGGTCAACATATACTGTATAAACCTGTTTTTAGTTTTTAATAGGTACTTCGCACCCGTATGAGCTATAATGAAGTCTAAACATGTTTAAAGTCATGTCCATTATATTTCTTTATTTTCTTTGATCCATTCAAGAATGTGTTTTGGTCAGTGGTAATGACCTCATGTGTATGAGCTTCACAGTGCACAGTTTGACACTAAAGACTGTTTTCAAATTCTTCTTTTCAAAGTTGAAAAAAGAAAATTGGAACTGAAGGTACAACTAGTGAGGAAGACGAACCTGGTTTAATAGGCAACCAGTGTGATGCGCTTTAAGCCTGCACTGCCCATGCAATTAGCGATGTAGACGTCTCCTGTCTACTAGTATTTGAATATTTCTACACTCACTTTGTTAGGTACATCTTGCTAGTACTGGGTTGGACCCCTTTTTTTTCCCTTCAGAACTGTCTTAATTCTTCTGGCATAGATTCAACAAGGTGCTGGAAACATTCCTCAGAGATTTTGGTACATATTGACATGATGGCGTCACACAGTTGCTGCAAATTTGTCTGCTGCACATCCATGATTGAAATCTTCCGTTCCACCACATCCCAAAGTTGCTCTATTGGATAGAGATCTGGTGACTGTGGAGGCCATTTCAGTACAGTGAACTCACTGTCATGTCCAAGAAACCAGTTTGAGATGATCTGAACTTTGTGACATGGTGTGTTATCCTGCTGGAAGCAGCCATCAGAAAATGGGTACACTGTGGTCATAAAGGGATGAACATGGTCAGCAACAATACTCAGGTAGGCTGTGGTGTTTAAATGATGCTCAGGGGCCCAAAGTGTGCCAAGAAAATATCCCCCACACCATTACACCACCACCATTGTTATAAGGCAGGATGGATGCATGCATTCATGTTGTTTACATCAAATTCTGACCCTACCATCTGAATGTTGCAGCTGAAAGGCAACGTTTTCCAAGTCTTCTGTTGTTCAGTTTTGGTGAACAAAAGCCTGTGTGAATTGCAGCCTCAGTTTCCTGTTCTTAGCTAACAGCAGTGGCACCTGGTGTGGTCTTCTGCTGCTGTAGCCCATCTGCTCCATCTCCATGTTCAGAGATGCTCTTCTGCATTCCTTGGTTGTAACAAGTGGTTATTTGAGTTATTCTTGCCTTGCTTTCAGCTCAAAGCAGTCTGGCCATTATCCTCTGACCTCTGGCATTACCGTGTTGCTCACTGGATATTTTCTCTTTTTCAGACCATTCTCTGTTTTGTGGAAAAAAAACCCAGTAGATCAGCTTTTTCTGAAATACTCAGACCAGTCCATCTGGCACCAACAACCGTGCCACGTTCAGAATCAGGATTTTTCAGTGAGGCAGGAGTTGTAGGTGTTATTTTAAACATTTTTACCAAGGTAAATCAACTTTGTTATGGAAAAAGTATTTCACACAAATTGTCTATATCTCTCTATCTGTTTCATGTATTCTTTGTAGTGGAACAGAAATCTGCACTTAGTGATACTGATTGGAAAATTACTGCACATCTCTTGGTAACATATAATTGCTGCTAAACTGTTTTGTTTTTGGAAATCATTTCAGATGTACATTGAAGGTGCTTTAATTCATGATGGGAGTAATTAAACATTCCCCTAAATTTACAAGCAATTACAAAGTGTATATATAAGAAAAAATATTAAATCTATTTCTGTTTTTTTAATTTTAGAAAGGCTTTTCTTACATTTCTTTGCTATCAGCATATGAATTTTAAGACATGTTCATTTACTATCCAGAATATTACAGCTAGCAAGAGTAAGATAACTTCAATTATTTTTAGGAGAAACTATGACAGTAATAGGTTTTACTGAGTGATCCAGTTAAAAATGGCACACAGCCTTTCAGAAAGAGTCAATCTGACAAGCACTTGGGTTATAATTAGCAATTAAAATAATTTCATCTTTGAGCAACAAAGAGGTACCAATTAAGAGGAGGCTCTTAAAATCTGTTACAGAAAAGAGAACGAAATTATATAAGGAATTAATGTAGGTGATGAAAAAGTGCTTCTCTTAACAGCAAACACATGTTCACGTTAAGCTTCAGTCTTGTTTTTGATGGACTGTAAAAGCTCACAAATATAATGTTAGCGGGGATCAATCTGGAGTATAAAAAGGTTCAAAATAATAGGTTAAAAACTCCAGATCAATTCTAAAACTCATTGTAAGCATGAAAATGCTCCTTTCTCTCTTCTTCGATCTGCTTAGGAGTCTGGCTGCATCATTCTGTATGAGCTGAAGGCAAGAACAGGCTTGACACCTTTAGGTAGCCTCAAGCTCCATTCACTTTGCTAGGAATCGCCTGTTGAGATCCACTGCTGTTTAAAATGCTGCATGCTAAGCTTGACTGTGTAACACAGCCCCAAGGCTTCAAAGCTTACAGAGAGCTGCTCCTTTGGCCCTAGCCTTTGATAATTCTATGCCAAAAGGTCAGTGAGCTGCCTTCCAGGGCACAAGAAGAGATCAGAAGCACTTAATTATGCCAACTACGCGTACTTTGGGCATACAAAATCTAGATCTAAAACTTCTTGCGTTGAAGGGACAGTCAAGACTTTACCAAAAGACATTCTAAGGTTCAACCAGGTTTGTCATGATTAAATATGAAGGTTGCAAGGGATACTTATTACAAAGATGCAAGCAGATTTATTATCAAATGTGTAACACTAATCTTTATGTCATTATTACGAAATAGATGACAGCAACATGTCACACTCCGGTGTTTCCCACAGAACTGGATTTTATGGGGCACTGGTATAGCTTACCAAGTTGAGCAGGTGACCCAAATGCCAAATTGCTATTGCAGGGGCACGGGTTCGATTCCACCCTGAGCTGTTTCCTATGTGTTGGTCGCCACTTTCTCTCTACTATTTGTGGGACGGGTTCCAGCACTGGTGTGTACATTTGCACTCTTAAAGGGAGTAACACACACCATATAAAAGGTGCTCTTAGAAAATACAAGTAGACTCACTTTGTGACAAATAACAAACTGGCTTGAATGGCAACTACGCTCTCTTTTAGAGCAGTTAGTGACAGTAGTTTCATCTTACACCTCGGTGAGCTTGGTGTGTCGCCAAGTTCCCTACCTGCTGCAGGTCCTGCTTAGAGTGTCTCTCCATCTCACAGTGGATCTTCAGAGCAGAACAAGGACTATGGCTTCCAGTATGCAACAGAAGAGGGTGGCTTTAGAGTTTGTCCAACAGCAGGATGAGAGACTCTCCGGAGTGGCAGCTGAATGATATTGAGGACAGCCACAACAGCGACTGTCCAGTCTGGGGATGGCTGGTTAGCAGAAATTTAACTTTCACAATAAGAGTGAGGAGATTGTCCATCAGTAAATTGATGGAAGATGGTGTTGTTTTCTCAGATGGATTAAAAAATAAAAATAAAAATGCTAAACTCTTGCCAGATATTCTTGGGTTTGCGTTAATATACCTGGGCGGCCAGCCCAAGCACTCTCCAATCTGTTTTCAAGTCTTTGGCATTACAACTGCATATGTTAAGGGTGAAGTCCAATATATTGCCTCAAGTGACAGTTGAGAGTGAGAAGTGCATGTCTTGTTAAGAGTAGCTTGAGTGTACATAAGCTGCTGCTAGCATAAACTGAATCTCTGTCCAAACTACCAGCCATCAAGATGATTTTAAAATCAGTGCAAATACAGAATACAAAACTTGATTTTCTTCTGCATTTTAACAGCTACAGAGACTCACTGTTTGGTTTCAATGGTGCGCTTTGCATCATTTGAAATATGCCGTTTCTGATGCCCTCCCCTTCTGTTCAGAGGCATTTATGTGTTGCTGGTATATGCATTATGTAACAATGTAGGACTCTTAGGGAGCAACATGAAACTTTTTCTGGAACTCTTGGGACACAAAGCATCTGCTTGCTGACTGACTCCGTCTACTTTCCGGCTTTTAAGAGTCACTGTGATATTTTCCCTGACATTTCCTGCCTGGCAGCTACAACCTAGCGGCCGGTATTTTTTCCAGGCAGTGCGAAAGGCTGGCCAGCACAGGCTTTTATCCCAGCTAAGTGGCGTGGCCAGCTTCAGTTATTCATCTCAGTAGTAGTCAATGCAACAATACCACTCCCAAGTGACTTGTTGTTCTCTTCATTAAATGACTCTTCTAACTTCACTTTTTCCATACATTTACCAACACAGAACTAACATTCTCCTCCTTTCACCCCTCACACATTTGTTTCTTTCTGTTTTACCAAACTTCTTTGTAAAGGAACTTATTCTCCATCCTGTCTAACTTTCTGTCTCTTCCTCCTTCATCACTCTATTTCTCACCTCCTCCCCTCTCCTCCTTTCCTCTCTCTGGATATCCTCACCATCCCGCTGCCCCTCTGATATGAGCTCTGCTGGATGAAATAAATATGAGGCAGGAGAGGTATAAATATTTATAGCTGCTCCGGCTGTATAATTCTGCACGGCAGTGTGATGTTGCACTTTGTGTGTGCATACATACATGTATGTATGTGTGTGTGTGTGTGGGTATATGTTTTCAGACCCTCGGCCAGTGCAGGTGCCAAGCTGCAGCAGGCATAAATAATTTACTGCAAGTTAAACCTTGAATTCACATCACTTTGATAAGACAATAGGGGTAACAGGACAGCACATACATACACACAAAGACACACACACACACACCCAAACCATGTAGCACTGACCATAGGTATGTGCCCTCACACGTGTATGAATAAATGCATCCTTGCATACACCGATTTTGTGTCATTCAGTAACCGTGCATGTGGACGCACTTGTGCAAACTTGAACATGAATTAAATTTGATGCACACACTGATAGGTTTACAATGCACATTAATGCGATAAAACATGCACACTGACCTAGTAATACTTCCATGTACTTAACTTGCATCATTGTTGCGCACGCTTAAACCAACTGTATAATGTATATTACTAGTGTAGTTGACTGCTACACTATCTTCTGTGTGTGTTCATCATTTTGTTCATTTCATTCGTTCTGGGGAATGTTTGCACACGTCAACCATCTTCACAATACACGCACACACTCCTACAGGCTCACTAGCTGCGTTACACTCAGATAGGGGTGCGTCAATAAGTAATGAGGGAGATATAAGGGGCCCCCAGTTGACCTAACCCTTAAATATTTTACAGTATGGCCTCTCAGATAGTACCAGCCAATGCACTGCTTCAGTTCAAGCATAAAATCTCTCTTCACAGGACTTGATGGCAAACACCGCCCTCCAAGGTCCAATTTAGTAGCATCGTCTGAGAGCCTGTCCGTGTAGTCAACGCAAATGCTGACTTTTACTTGGCATTTCTCTGGACTATATCTAATATAGATGTTATGATTTTATGATAAAATGTTAAGCTGCTTGTTGGCTGTTAGGTTAATCAAAGTTTACAATCTGGTCATTCTCCTCTGACCTCTGACATCAACAAGGCCTTTTCACCCAGAGAATTGTAGCTCACTGGATATTTTCTCTTTTTTGGACCATTCTCTGTAAAACCTAGAGATGGTTGTGTGGGGAAATCCCATCAGATCAGCGGTTTCTGAAATACTCGTAGCAGCTCGTCTGTTACCAACAACCATGCCACATTCAAAGTGCCTTAAATCACCTTTCTTTCCCATTCTGATGCTCAGTTTGATTTTCAGCAGGTCGTCTTGACCATGTCTACATGCTTAAATGCACTGATGGGCATTTTGAAGCCCACAGCCCTTAATCTTTGAATCATAGTGCATTTTTAACCACACAGACAACAGAGAGAAAAAAAGGAAAAGTTTGAAGTTTGAATGCTACTTTTTAGTATAGATCAGCTCAGGAGGCAGCCAATCAAATTTGGTTTTGGAGGGTATTGACCTGCAATCAGACAAAGCAAGGTGTCTGCTGCACTCAGGAGGAATCCAATAGTTTTTGTCTGAAAAAGTTACCTGGCAGAAGTATTGATTTATGTTAATGTTAGGGTGTGTTTCAGTTTGTGTTTTTGCCACTACGTACACAAAGCAACAACTGCCTGCAGAAAGCCAGATTTCCAGAAGAGAGAGGCATTTGGATGATGAATCAGTTTCCATGTGGCTATTTTTTTTATTTGATTTTTAAGACAAAAATGTCTACTACTTAATTTGATTCATCTGTGCAATCAGCAGCTCATAATCAAAGGCAGACTGTTCTACATATCAAACACAAGATGCTATAAAACTTTTTTTTTTCTAATAACGGACACACATTTATTGTTTGCCGTCATAGTTGACTGCTTTCTGTATCCATTTCAAATGTTAAAGACCTAAATTACGTTGTCAACATAATTCAGTGATGTTATCGTGGCAGCTTCAGGAACATTTTAGGAGTTTTCTGAGCAGTTTTATTACCATTAATACAAACAGTCTTTCACCAGGCATTTTTTAGAAATTGACGGGTATGTACTGGAATATCAGGTGCTTTAAGGTTGCTAAAGAAAGCGTTTATAAGATGGTTTAATGTATTTACAGTAAGAGCATTTTTATTCCATTTCAGTTGGATCTTAAGTTTCACAAGCATTTTTTTAATCAGTGCTGACCCAGTAAGACATGTGGCTTAGTTCTTGCATGTTTCCATATTTTCCAGTGCTTTTGTGCACTCATTTGTGTTTTTTATTGCAGATGAAACAGTGTGATGTGACCTTTTCATGTTCTTGGCAGTTTTACTGTGGCCTCTGTTGACTCATCAGTAACTGAAATTAAACCAAGTACTGAAACAAACAAACAACTCGATCAAACTGAGGTCTGTGTTTGCTCCATGGTTCAGTATGTGTGAAAAATTCACCTCTGGTTTACACCTAAACAGTCACTCCATTACAACTCAGCAAGCACTCAGCCTGCTACAAACCACCATCCTTCTTTGACATTTAAGTCAGTGTCATGATATTTTTATAGACTACTCGGAGTTATGATAATGACATTCCTAACTGATTTGAGTACATTGCATTTAAAGTAGCTATAGACCCTCCAACACTCCTTAATATTGCGAAATGTTGAAGTGGACCTATTATGATTGTCATTATTTTCTGTCATATCTATATATTCTTATGATGAGATCAGTGTATGTACAGTCATTTGAAAGTTTTCAAAGGACTCTATGCAGTCATGAAGGACTAGCAGCAATAACTTGAAGCAGTCATTTTCTGTATGACTTTATCAGTCTCTCACATCATTGTGGAGGAATTTTGGCCCACTCTTCTTTACAGCGTTGAGGTTTGCAGGCATTTGTTTATGCAGAGCTCTCTTAAGGTCTTGTCACAGGGTTGAGGTCTGGACTTTTACTGGGCCATTGCAACACCTTCACTCTTCTCTTTTTCAACCATTCTGTTGTAGATTTGCTGCTGTGCTTGGAATCATTGTCCTGCTGCATGACCTTATTTCAGCCAAGCTTTAGCATTCGGACAGATGGCCTCACATTTGACTCTAGAATACTTTGGTATACAGAGGAGTTTGTGGTTGACTCAATGACTGCAAGGTGCCCAGGTCCTGTGGCTGCAAAACAAGCCCAAATCATCATCCCTCCTCCACCATGCTTGACAGCCTGTATGAGATGTTTGTGCCGATATGCAGTGGTTGGTTTTTCCCATTGTGCATAAGTGCATAAACATTTCCACTTTGGTCTCATCTGTCCAAAGGACATTGTTCCAGAAGTCTTCTGGTTTGCAAGCCTAAGCCATGCTGCCATGTTCTTTTTAGAGAGAAAAGGATTTCTCCTGGCAACCCTTCCAAACAAGTCATACTTGACCAGTCTTTTTCTAACTGTTACTGTCAGATATAACTCACACTGGATCCTTGGCACCATCATCATTTCAGCTCCACAACCTTTTGCCAAGACAAATATACTTAAAACAACATAAATTCCAAGTGTTGGAAACGTGACAAAAGAGCAGCAAAGGAGTTAGTCGCCTGACCCATTAACATGTTTGCACTCCTTTGCAGATTAAAGTTTAGTATGATGTATATATTCAGTTTTTCATTCTTAAGTCTATGTTTTGATTCTGCATGTACTGTGTAATAGACAATAACGTTTTACTTGCATGTGTATGACAGTTTCCCTGCATCACCCCCAACAAAAGCATGGTACAACAGCACAGAGAGCAGATGTATATTTCTCTATCTGAAATGTACTAATACTGTCTTTACCTTTTAATAATGCTGTCTTTTAAACTAAGATCAGAGATAAGATGTTACAAAAAGGCGGGGGAAAAAATAACTGACCGATTAAGAGCAGTTTTAATATCATGACCTGACAGCTGCCGGCTCTCTTTCAGCAGGGAAGCTTGTCTTCAGTCTGTAAATCCAGAGTACAATAAAGTGAAGCTAATTGGGAGGTTACAAAGATTACCGTCAGCTCGGCCCACCCTGTTAGCACCAAAAATCCATCACTTCCCAAACAGTGTTTCACCCTAAAGCTCTGAAAACAATTTTGATGACGTTCCCTCATGCTATAATTGTATCACAGCCAGCCTCTCAAGCCATTATAGAATAAGGCTTCCCTGTTGAGCACCCTGTAGCATCTGCAAACGCATTCCTCAGACCTCCACTTACCCCTGGCTGGCTGGGTAATAAAACATAGCCAATTAGGCTTTACTCCTTGCTGTGTGAAGCCCTTCGCCTGCTGCTAAGTGTGATTTGAGTCTGAATAACTTCCTCTCTGACTTCCCCTCCTGAGAAGAGGTGGGTGTAGAGTAACCTCTCTACTCAACCTGACAAACAGTGTGAAACTTCTCAGGAGGTAATACCATATCAGAGTAGGCTTGAGCGGGATCTATTTTTTCATAACTTCATACCTTCCCGGCATACTGTGGCTCAGTGTTTAGCACTGTTGCCTCATAAGAGGAGGGTGCTAGGTTTGAACCCAGGTAGGGCCTATCTGTGTGAAGTTTGCATGCTCTTCCTGTGCTTATGCTGGTTTTCTCTGTAAGCTCTGGTTTCTCCTGCCATAAAAAAAAAAAAAAAAAAAAAAAAGGGGGAAAAAAGTAA
>VUQI01055094.1:8735-37772 GCA_015106735.1 Paratilapia polleni | reverse complement strand
GCCTTATTAAGCATTTATAAATGAAACTGAAAGGTCAGCAGGACCTAAAAACTCTAAGAAGTCTCAGCGGTCTTCACAACAGAAAAATAACAAAGACAAAACACAAAGAGATACAGAACATACAAATATTTATTGCAAAATTAAACATAACCCACCTGAAGTTCACAGAATACTGAAACATATGTAGGAGTCTCAGTTTGTAGGAGAGGTTTAAGAGAGAAAAAGATGCACTGAGCAGCTGGAGCCACAGGGGACTTTAACTTAAATATACTGACGCTTCTTCATCTAAAATACAACATGAATAAGGTTATCACAAAACAAGAGTGAATATTTCACAGAGCTTCACAAACAAGTGTCCATCATATTAAAGTGTTAATGCAGGAAAATGTCTCTGAGATGTTTCAGAGTTTGAAATTTCTCTAGTTTGTTCCTCAGGTTCAACTTTCCTCTGGTTTGCAGTCAGTTAGCTTTAGTCAGATAAGTCAGCGTCCAGTCAGGTTCAGTTCCAAAGTGCTCCTGAATTAAATGAAATAGTCAGGGTGTCCGGTGCAGTGCTTCACACAGGTGAACTCATCTGAAATGAAAGAAGTAGTAGGTGGTCTCCTCCTCCGGCACAGTGAGAACTCAGAGCATCTCCTCGGGGTAAAGAGGTGATCAGGTTCAGGGGTAACTCTCCTTCATCAAGGAGAATCCCAAATTAAATGTCATTTCCATGGAATCTCAAAACTCCCAGCCTATAAAACATGAATGCTATTGCATTAAATCAATAAATACCAGCATTTAATGGCCATAATGAATATAAAATCAGAACTCTCAAAATACTGCTACAACATTATTTTTGGTACAGCAGTTCTTGCACATTATTCTACTTTTTATACCCATCATGACTTCTTTTTAGCTTTTATTTAATCAGCACATCATCATACATCAAATGGTGCGTCTAGAGTTATAGTTTTAAATGCACATGTGCAGCATTCATATTAACATACACATTATTATTATTAGCACTGAGGATGTATTGCAAGGCAGGTGCTTCAGCTGTACATGGTGTAACACTAACACAGGACCAAAGTAACCTAGCATCAAAAGGAAACAAAGCTACGATTCATATTTAAAATTTCAATTCAATTTATTAAGGCAGAAATAAACTACACTAACTAAAGTTTTAAAACAACCCACAACAGCAGCAAAAGTAATGTAAAGTCAAGTTCACCTGTCAGCAAAGGAAAATAGAGGCTGCAACACTCACGCTTCAACAGACATTATGGCTAAGAAGCTAGTTAGCCGCACTAGCTTAACTCAGCTACACTCACCAAAGACACATTTCCAGTGCAGTTACTCCTGATAGACATGTTCCTGAATCTCCTCTTTCAGCCTGCACAGGTGTTGTCTCATGCTACAGTTATCTCCAAACAACACCATCTGTTTACCTGAATGAGCTTCTAACTCAGCAGCACTCTGTTTGCCTTCTCTTACTTAAGGTCAAACAACTAACTACAGACGGGGTGGGACTTATTGTTCCTCTTCTTTATTTCTTAAAATATAAAAGAAAATAATACTGAAAATATTAGAGAAAATTTTGCTCAAACTCTTCTAATTGGCTTAATCAGTCAATCTACACTTCCTATTGGAGACCGCTGAGACTTCTTAGAGTTTTTAGGTCCTGCTGACCTTTCAGTTTCATTTATAAATGCTTAATAAGCTAAAAACAGTCCTCATTTTAGATGAGGTAACACAAAATACTGAACTAACAACTAGTAACCTACTTATTTAGACTTTCTAAATGATAGCATGAACATGTTATATATGATCTTATTAATCAAGAATAAGCAATATAGTTTATAAATTACATGCTAAGGAAGAGTAATGCTTTATAAATGATGAATTAAGCATTTACTAATACTTAATAGTGTGTAGTTATTATAAAGTGCTACCCATTAAAGTACTCTCTGTTTCCCATCTGCCAAGTCACAGAAATCTCCCTTACTGCCATTTTAGTGGCTCCACATGGCATTAATAGCTAAACTGTCTGCATTAACATTTTCAAGAACACGAGCCTGAGCCAAAGAAATTTCTCAGTATAACTGGAGCAGATTTCATTCTCCATATGATCTACCTTTATACATCAGAATGAGCAAACAACAGTATGTTAAAAAAGTTGCATAAAATGGTTATCTAAATGATACTTAAAATATTGATTTGATAAGGAGACAGTATGCACATCTTTTGTTCATGTCTAATAAATTTCATGTAGTCCATAATTTATCTGTTGATCCATGATCCCGCTTGTGTAGTTTCTGGTGACTAAACATTAGCTCAGTTTTACTGTTGTATATGCTAGAGAGTGGAGGTACATACCTATCTACATCCATCTGATAGTTTATGTCTTTGGGTTTTGGACACTAATTTTAGCTCTAAGGTTTAGAAGTTTAAAAAACTTTTAACCACACATCAGAAAAGATCCAACTCTGGTGGACAGTTTAAAAAGAATCCCAAGTCAGTCTAAACAATCTGTAAGATTCTTTTTTCCAGACAAATTAGCAGAAATAAATGAGTTTGTAGTGTGTGTTACAGGCGACTGACTGATTTGCTTTGTAGAGAGAGCAGGAGCACAGCCACCAAAATTGGAAATATACACATTATTTCTTAATTTATGAAATTTAAATTGAATGTGACACAGTTACATGAATAAACAGGAATGAGGGTATAAGAATCAGTCAGTGATATTAGCCGCTTTTCCCAGGTCTGTGCCTATGAAGAGAGTTGAATTTTAATGTGAAGTACAGGAAAGCCACAACAACACTGGCCTAAATATGTAAAGACATATGTAAAAAAAGAATGAAAAAGTAAACACATGGCAGACAGACAGCTCAAAAAGTGTAAAACCAGAAAAGCTTTTTTCCCCCCTTGTAGATTCTGCTTCTTCCATACATGAGGTGGCTTCTTTATGGATGCTGGTTACATTAGCCTCAGGCTAGAAGCTGTTTCATTGCAGACAGCCCATCAAGATGAGTGACAACTGTGGGGGCGGGAACTTGACCAGCTGAGGAGGAGGAGGCCAGGACTAACAATACATTTTCTACCTCAAAGTGAAAACTTGCATATTGTAGCTACAACTCAAAAGTCACTGGCAAGAAAAGAAAAAAACTTCCTGCCTGGTGGATAGAAAAATGTTGGTTTGGTTCTCTTCATACCATGGACTCTGTGACATTAATTTTGATTTATAAATTCATTGCAGACACATCTTTAACAGATATCAACTCCATTTAATTCAGTCAGTAGCTGTCATTAATGGCTTTGGTTAATGTACCATTTCGCTCTCAGTGCATGTGGAGAGCACTTGAATTGTGTAACAGCTTGAAGAGAAAGCTGCGAGTCAGAGGAAATCTGTTGCTGCTTCTGTCAACGATCTCACCTACGTTTTGAAGCTCATGTCACAAGAGACGAGTTATTTGAAGGAAAGGCCAGCTGGTTGCTTTCTATCCTTTATTTTTTTGGAGATCAATACCTTTGCACCAAATTTTGTAAGACTTGCTATTGATCCATTACCACCTCCTCCTCTTGTACTGAGCTGGTTGTTCTTGCTGAGAGCCAGTATAGCACAGTGTACATTTGTTTTCAGCCGAAGGACACTTTTCTTCATTTCCCTCTTCTGCCGTATGAAAGTCACATTTGCAGTACAAAGATACTACTGCAAGTGCAGTAAGAGCCTTGCACCTTTATGACACGTACATGCAGTCTTCAATTATTAGTGTAATTTGTGTTACTTCAGCACAACAGGGTGCCGATATTCTCAGTGTGAGCCAGAGAAAGCAGAAAGTCAGATGAGAGTTGTTTCATAATAGTCTTGCTATGTTCTTCTGCAAAACATTTGTGCTCACAAGGTGCTACAGTGAAGAGAGGCCTCTTCCTCTCTTTAGCTTTCTTTGACTTCACTTGATGTGGATGAAACCTTATCGGTCTCAGTCTCACCTTTATACATGCCAAGATCAACGAGGTACCTCTGATCCTGACCTACAAAAGTGAATAGCTGCAGAAGAGCGACAATAAATTGCCTCCCGTGTGTAGAACTAACTTTTTTATATCTGTTGGGCCCTCTGTGCTGTTTGGGGACAAGACAGTGTTGCAGGGATGGGGTACTGGGGTCACTCTGCAATTTAGCAAGTCGCCAACTGGAGCTAGCTTAAAAATAAATAAATAAATAAAAAGGATAGAAAAAAAATGGAGAGGAAATGCTGTCTTAGCATTTTCCCATTGCTATGATTTACATTTTTGCCAAAACAGAAGAGGAGAGGATGTCAACAACACTGACAGCTGTTTGGCTGATAGATTCTCTAGAGAAAAAAATATAACAGAAAGCTCTACATCTTATCATGCAGCATAGCAGCCCCATCACATTTACAATATAGCAAAGTCCGCAGTGTAATGGAGTGCTGTGTTTGCAAAGAGGACACAGTGGCGCTCACTTATTGCTTCTCATCATAGTAGTGCATTGCTGAGCAATTAAAAAGCCATCAACTGACTCCCAACTAATTACCTACAGAGTCATCTAACCTTGTTGTTGATATTAAATAAAGTACTTGTCTATAAAATGAGGTGAACAGAGCAAAAGCATATTGTCGTGCTTTATGCCAGAGACTGGACCTGGACCATATGCTGCTCTTTGTTACAACACAGCCATTATCATGATACAAATTATGTTTGTACAAAGGCAGAGGAAATGAACACATTTAAACACAATACATAATATAGCAATTTTTTCTTTCCATTTTGCAGTACACAGCACTAATGGAGGACAATGCTACTCTGAAATGAAGTGGGTCAGTGACGCATAGCTCAGGTCAGATGTCCGTGAATGAGATGTGATAGAAGCAAACTGAGTTCCAGCAAATTCTAAATATATAATGCAGTAATATAATTTAGGCATTAGCAAATGTTGCTTTTTTCACATCACTTTGGTTGACTTGTGTGAATCTTCTATGGGTGAAGAATCTCCAATGTGAAGAGGGTAGTGAGGTCCAAGATTAATGAAGTCAAAAACACGAAACTAACAGAAATCCAAAAACCACAAGGTCACAGAGGGTGACACAACACGGGGAAGCATAACAGATGCTTTGACAGAGAACAGACTTTTCCAGGCTTTTGTTGTCCCCGTCCCAACTTGTTTGAGACATGTTGCTGCCATAAAATTCAAAATGAGCTAATATTTCATGAGATAGTAAAATTTGTCACTTTAAACATTTGATATGTTTTCTGTGTTCTGCTGTGAATAAAATATTTTTATGAGATTTGCAAATTATTGCATTCTGTTTTTATTAACATTTGACATACTAGCCCAGTTTTTTTGTGGTATTTTTTTGGAATGGGGGTTGTATATATCTCCTGTCTCCTGTTATCAGTGTATATACAGGAGACAGGTGGGGAACGAGGTACAGGTGAACCTAATCAACATAGTTGAAGACAATTAGGCGGGGTGACAATCAGAAAGGAGGCAAAAACAGAAAGTGAAAGTAGAGAGAGACACAACACAAAACTAATCTTCAAAATAAGAAGTAACAAAAATACAAAATACTACCGCCATGTTGTACCAGAGCAAACACAGCATCTCACATTCTCCCTCTCTCTCTCTCTCACACACACATACACACACACACACTGTAAATGCAAAAATAATATCATATAGCAATAATCAATAATATCAACAGCATCATTCCAACTTTTGATCAGCACTATGGACAACAACCGCAGTCAGATGTCAGGGGAAAGGACACGTTTATTTAAGCTTATGTTAAATAAATGCTAAACTCACACAATCTTCTTCAACTAGGCTACTGCAAGCCCAAAAGAGATTTAGCCTTACTAAAGCAACATAAAGACAACTGTAATGTCTATAAAGGTTGGAACAAAAGAGAGAAGCCCACGCGGTAAAAATAAATAAATAAATTTTAAAAAGTTTAAAAAAACAGAAAATGCACTGGTAATTTTCTGCCAGTACATTATCCAGATGTTTCCATAAATGGTAAATGGTGAAATTCAATGTGTGATTAAAAAGTACCAAAAAAAACATCTGTAAAAAAAAAAAAAGTATGGTAAATTCCTTCATTTTAAAATGGTACATTGTACTGTATTTTTACAGATTTATTTTTTACTGTGCATACACCACAAGTCCTCACAGGCTGACTGGATGGGATCACACATCAAACAAGCACATATTTACAGATGTTTTTCTTTTGGGCCCTTACTGCCATGTTGTACCCGAGCAAACACACTTACTCACGCACTCATACACTCACTCACATACACACACATACACACACATATCCACACAGTGCAAAAATAATATCGTATAGCAATAATCAATAATATCAACAGCATCATTCCAACTTTTGATCAGCACTATGGACAGCAACTACAGTCAGAGGTCAGGGGAACGGACACATTTATCAAGGTTATGCTGTAAACTCCATCTACTTCAACTAGGCTACCACAAGTCAAAACAGATTTAGCCTTACTAAATTAACATAAAGACAATTGTAATGTCTGTAAGCACAGAACAAAAGAGAGAAGCCCATTAACCACAGGTCCTTACAGACTGACTGGACAGGGTCACCGCACCAAACAAGCACACTTAGACAAGCATCAACTTTGACTGTTTTTAAATCTAAGCTGAAGACGTACCTTTTCTTTCAAGCCTTTGGAAAGTGCTGATTTCTGGAACTGTGGTTGGAGGATTGGTGGTTGTTGTGTTATCCCATGTATTTCATTGTGAATGCATGTAGCGTTAATTTTTTAATTTATTTTTTAGGAACATATTTATTCTATTTTATTTTAGTGTAAAGCACTTTGGTTTTAAATGTGATATAGAAATAAAATTTACTTACTTACTTACTTACTTACTCATTTATAGAATTCCTCATTCAACAATCATTTCCAATGGACCAGCTTCTATATATATCACACACACACATATTACAGTATGAGTGCATATTTTCAACTTAATAAGTGGTAACAATGTTTCAATCCTTTAAAAAAACACAGACTACCCATCAGAACTTCATCTTTCAGGCCTTGCCCTCAACAAGGTCATTGACAACAGTGCTTAAATCCAAAGTCCTGAACTGTTCTATAAAACACTTGCCGAGAAACAAATTGTTGCATAGTTGATGTCAACAGGTTCACAGGCATTCTGCACAAATGACAGATATTTCTCAGCATGCTCCTCTGCCATCAAAGCTTTTCAGAAAAGGTGCCTATTTTAATCAATGGAGTGTAAAATGATTGAGTAAATATTTGCAGAGCTAAAATTCAGTTCATAAGGAAAATGTATACTGGATAAATAAAGTTAGGCTTTGTTTCACAAGATAAAACAATGACTTAAACATATTAGCGGAACTCTTATGATCTGTCCACTTTAATACAAGGATGTAAATATATGTATTCTGTGCAGTGTGGCCCATTTGATAGTCATGTCATCTTGGTCCCTCCTACCTTCTGTGGCCCAGGGCTGCCCTGCTGCGCGTTGCACCTTTAAGAATAACAATGTTTATATAACCATAATAGTATAACGTAAAAACAGCAAAAAATATTCAATAATATTACAAGAAATAAAATGCACTATGAAGGAATAATGAATAAATAAAGAATAATGAAGGAGTCATAACAGAAAACCAAATATATTAACCAGAGATCTGTACTATGAAGCAAGATTTGGGCTAATCCAGGTAACTTCAGGTTTAACCCTGGGTTTTCAGTATTATGGAGGTGGTTCACTTCTTTCTAGGGTACATCTCTGTGGTAACTTATGCTGTGGACCTAACTTGAACAGGTTATGTTCTACATTAGAGATCAATCAAAACACAGCCTACTGACCAATCAGGTTTCCAGAAAATACCATAACTGTTCCTGGAAGATCCCTCAGACCTCTTTCCATGGATAGTAACAGGGTTTCAAGGTTTTTAACAGTATCTAAAGTCTTTGTCTTTTCCTGATGAGCATCAATAATAAATACAGATTCTTTACTCCTTGATTTTATGCCTTGATTTTTTTCTTCAGGTTGGCTGCCAACAATTTTATTGTTCTGTATGCCTTAATATACGATCCTAAAACAGAGCACCTATTTGTACTTATATCAAATTTGCACGTAGATTTACATTTGAACTCAATGCATGCGTCATTGCAACACTGTCAGATAGACATCCACAAGCAAAAAGTGATAATAGCATCAAGTAAATTAAATAGAATGTCCTATTTATTTAAGCATATTGCACAGGCTCTCACATAGTGATATGATAATATGCTATATATGAGGATTTGATCTAGTATAATAATAAACAAAGTAGTCCATAAAACTATGTGATCCTTCACAAAAAGGGAGGTGGGTTAGTATGATTTTTTTTTTTTATGCAGTCATGCCCGAGGATATAACAGAAGTGTTACATGAATAATGTAAATGTAATTTGCTGCTTTCAAGAACTAAAAAGACTCTAATTTTGAGATGAGGAATTATGAGTGAGTAATAAATTCCTGCGTGTCAAAATTATATGAGTAACCCTTTTTTAAAACAAACCTGATCAGGCTCTGGATCTTCAACTAATTTTAGACTGGGCTGACTATTTATTCACATAATGACAGTATCTGCTTACAGTGCCTGCAAAATTATTCACTGTGAGTGGGCCTTTTAAGATAACCTACTGCAGATGACTTATTTGTTCATCTAACCCTATCAGGGGTTTCTCTGATGAACCCAATTTCTTATGAAAAATTACACCCCTTTTACCAGCTGTGAAACAAATCTGGGCTCAATTTTTCCCTTGATGAATTCTCATGTTGTGTATAGATTTATTAATTATTTTCACTGCTGAAAATCAATGCTTAGTCTGAAACACGAAAATCACCATTAAACCAAATCAAATGGGAAAGCCAGACTTGTGATCTTTGCCTCAACTAGCCACTGAGGTTTATGAGCACTTGATGCAAAAGCACCAACCTTTCTTTACCCAGTTTTGTTGTTTTTTCATTCTTCGGATGAGACAGTTTTAGTCCTTTTTGTGTCGCCTCCTTTCAAAGCTCTAGCACTCTTATCAGAGGCTAGAGTGCTGATGGAGCAGCCATGTCCTCAGTGCTGTTGGGCAGCAGAATTAGTTTAGTTCCACTGAATAATGAAGTAGAATATGTACCCAGTGTTCTAATTAAAACCCCTGGTCATTCATCTGTCTAATAGATACAATGCCTTCCAGTATAATTTTGTCCCAAATGTACAATTCCAGACTGTGTTCTCTGCTCTATGAGCCTCTGCTGAGCAGAACGGCTTTGTGCCAAACATGCAATACGGTAGACTTCTTGTCACACTGTCTCTCATGCCCACTCGCAAGCATATGGTCATTTACACACATGCAAATAACTCACAGCATCTGCCACCACTATCTTAGTTACTAAACACAAAAAAATGTCAAGATTTAAAATTGACCATTCACTAAAATTGCTCCCCAAATATAGCTGCATATCTTAGCAAGGATAACTACAACCATGTGGTTTTTTTTTTTTTTTACCTTTTCAGAACTATAAATATAATTGAAAGAGAGCACTGAATGCATCATGAGTGGGTTTATTTGATCTAATATAGGCTAGCAATATAAGGATGCCTGGCTGACAAGCTTACTCCAAGCATTAAGCCTGTGAGCCAAAGAGCATATCATTAGCTAGCTTGCCATTGTAAAAATACCTGCTCAAATCTGTGGGAGTCAAAATGCTGCTATACCAGATTTTATAGTTGTTACATGGTATACAGTCAGTTTGGTTTACAGATATTTTTGCCCCAGAAACTCCAGCCAAAGTTATTATCCATGAAAGTGTTACCTTTGCCTTACTCATCCTCGCGACCTTTTGTCTTGTCAGACTGAAGACGTTTAAAAATAAAAGCAACAAAGCATAAATATAACCTTTGTGTTACTTCTCCAAGCATGCTTTCCTACAAAAAAAAATCTAGTTACCCAATTATGTTGTGACAAATTAAATTCTAATTGCATTTCTATATATAATGCTGCACAGGTGCTAACACTGCAACATAAGGCTATTGATTTATATAACCTGTTTCTCAGCTCATCAGCTCTTCAACTTTTGGCTTGACATATTTAATGTCAAAGTGCTTATTTATAATCCTATTACATCATCCTCATTTTAAATGGTTCAGCCACGAAAGCAAGTCAGTCAGATGCAGAATTTTCAACTAATCTACTGTGCTAACATTAATAGCTAGAAGATTCAATAGTCGTCAATTCTGCTGACAAAACTGATGGTGTTTGGCTAGGAATCAGAATTCTGCTCTTGCTTACTTTTGTGTGAATTAGAAACTGTGTGGTTTCATAAATTACAACATTTTTCTTGGGGTAAATCTGCCTCTGTTATTTTAAAATTTATATGTTCTGCCAGAAAGGAATAGCTGTAGTGACTGTGTTGGGGGCTTAATGAAGTATCCAGTGGAGACCTACATCTGTTACAGTGAATCATTTTTTGCCTGTAACATCCACCTAATACACAACACATCCAATACTCTATGTACACATCATCTGACATCATTATCCCAACATTAGAAACAAGATGTTTTAGGTGCATGCTGTAAACTGTTGGGGTTATTGCTTTTAATCCATTAACAGACAGGCAGATTATTTTTTTTCTTTTTCAGGTACACCTACAATAAAAAAGCTTTTGTTTTCAGTATGTTACATATGAGATACAGAAATACTGCCTACTGTTGTTTAGTCCTGCTTTCACAAGGCCAGAAAAATTTGAATAGTGACACATTTTCAGCTACATGGTGACAAGCCTGTTACTTCCCTGGAGGAAGTGAATCTAAAAATATCCCAAAATATATTAAAAAAATATATCAGGGTGGTATTATGTGGAAATATTCTGTGAATACAAAGATGTACCTTTTAAACTATATTGTTCATTTATAGCTGCAGTGCTTTGGTATGAAATGCAATTCTTATGAGCTGTCTTGGGCACCATATGGTTGCACTCTCTGACAAAAGAAAGCAAGGCTATATCCTTTTAAATGAATTATTTGTATTGAATTTAGATTGTGCATTTTTTATAACATATAATCTAGAGATAAGAAGATGGTGAAGTTTGTAAAAGGCAGCAGAGTGGTAGGAACAATCTGACACCTTAAGTGATATTTTGTGTCTGTGCTGCAAGGATTCAGGATAATTCTAGTGGTTTTGCTCTTTTTCTTTTCCTTTCAAGACTACTTTTCTCTCCCTACATTAAATCAGTGGTGCTCAAACTATTTCTGCCGTGCCCCACATTAGAAGCCTCCACTCCACACAGGTCTGGACTGCAGATAGGCCAAAACTGTGTTAATCATTCAACATTAATGGTGCCTTCATAGATGCACAGATGTGCAAGTTACCTATGCCATGTACACTAATGCAACCCCGTACCACCACAGATGCTGGCTTGTGAATTATGCACTGATATCTGGTTGGATGGTCCCTTTTCTCTTTAATTCAGAGGATTATGATTTCTTGCACATGCACATTTGTAATTTCATCATGAACCTTAAACATGCACAGATATCAGCAAATATCAATAAAACTGACCTGACTTTCATTTGGAGGATCATCAGTGGTTATGAAGGTTGGGTCTCCTGCTACCAAACATCAGCCTTAAGTGGGAGAGTCCAAGGGGATATGCATAATCATAATTTTGATGAACATTTATGGTGTTATGCCCTGAGAATTTATTCCTCAGAGTCTGAGTGTCAACTGAGTTTGAATGCAAAGTCCTGAGGTATCTGATGGCAAACACTGGCCACAAACTACCTGAACTGTAACCCTTACTACTGTGTGCATGCTCCCAGGTAAACACAGGTGCTATCTAAAAATAGCACAAACATTGAAAGCAGTGTAGAGCTGCATATGGATGACCTTAGAGTGGAGAGGGGCCAAATTTGAATCAGGTTTTTGCTTTTAATAGACAGAACTTTTTAATTCCAACTTGTATATGCCATTTTGGTGACATCACAGAGTTTTTAAATTGCTTTTGTCAATGGCACCTGAGAGCCTTTAGATGATGACCTTTTAACACTGATCTAATTCAAAATGAGCTTTTTTTTTTTTTTTTCAAAACACAATTTCTCTGTTCCCACATTTGATATTCTGTATTAGTACTATTTTCAATTAAATATGATGTTTAAAATATGCAAATCATTGCATTCTGTCCAATCTTACATAGAAATCAAACATTTTTGTAAATTCAGTTGTAATAAATCCCATGCAGTACATATCTGTGGTCAAATAAGTGAGAACAACCAGGGTGAGCACGATGCTTAAAGTAGATCTAATATATTTCCCTGGGGAAACTGAGATACCTCTTTGTGATAATGTAGTTTGATGGATAATCGTGTCAGAAATAAGCCAGAAACAAAAGAGGCACACTTTAGGCTATTGATTCCCATGGAGGGTTCAACATTGTGGATCACTGGATTTATTTACAGCCTTTCTATCTCTGAGTTTGTGCTCATTCCACTACAACACTATAATGAAGTTCTGTATGAATTAAAGCACCCTTGTTCATTTGAGGCACCAACAACAAATGAAAGTTATGTATGCCACACTTTATGCAAAATAATAAAGCAAAACAGAAGTGCATGAGATGGCAGCTGTTAGCCATTAAGTACCTATTTATGGCAAACCTTAGAGTTCCAGAAGGACATATTTGCATGTATTTGTTTCACCAGACTGGAATCAGTCCTGCAGTTATAATTGAGGGCTTGCTGTATATCATCTCAAAGAGATAAATTAGCACACTTCTTGCTTAACCTGGTTGCAGTATGTCTCTGTACACAGTATCTACAGCACTTGCTCCACATTTACAACAATGTAATGAGATGCAAGAACTGTAATAATGCAATTATCTGTCTAAGACAGCACTGCCTTTTATAGCTTGAAAATTGTGCAGGAAACCATTTCAGTCGGCTAAAATGCCATCACAGAGACTTAATTATTGTCCCCAAGAGACTCCATATGTCTGCTTCACTGGCAAAGGAGCAAACTGAGCTGCTGTTCCCATCTTCTTATATTAGTAGGTCTAAAAGAAAAAATCTAACTTTACCTACTGTACCTCAGTAGTCAAACATTTGTAAAGTTTGATCTTGTACTGACCAATGTGATGAACCGTTTAATGTATTCCAGTTGTAAAATAAAAACATCTCTGATCTGTTTGTGATATGATTTTATGTATACTAGTATGAGTTCTTATTTACATTTTAACTCTTATGTTCACTAGTGAAATAGTACACAGAGAACAGCTAATGCACATCTGAAAAAGATCTAAGACCATAGCTACCTTGGCTTATGACTCCAATCAGAAAACAAAACAATACTACAAGCTTAGAACACAGGGGTTTGGGTTTTTTGGGGTTTTTTTTATTTTGTTTTGTTTTTGTTATTTGAGTCAGACTTTATCCAGTGCATTTGTGATTCATGTTTTCTGTGGACTCACTAAGATAAAAGCTGTTGATTAAAAATAGTGTAACACTCCATTAACTATAGCAGTATTACATTAAATTCCTTGCAATGACTCGTTCACAGTCCTTATAACCCTTGTAAAACCTAATTTAAATACAAGATACTGTACATAATATTGCAACATAAAAGTGCCTACCTACTGTGCTGACATAAACAAAAAGGAGAGGCTCTTGTCCTAGCCCTTTCACCTTGAAGCTTGTTTAGTCAACACGAGTGGAGGAATAGTGATAACATAATTAACTAATTGAATCAAAATATTATGGCTAAAAGTAGTGCATCATTGCCTAATGAAAGCTGCTTCCGTGTTCGATCCATTGGTTAGTTAGAAAGAGCTTGTGGATTTTTTTATGAAAGTTTTCAGAATTGGAATAAAGGGTGACTGCTCTCGCTGATTCGATTCATCATTAGGCCTGGCACAACCAGCAAGTTTTGTTTAAGTGGTCAGTAAGAAATGCTTGGTGGGAATCAGCCAGACCCAATTTCTTTCCAATTATTTGCTCATCTGTGCCTGTATCAAATAACACAGCTGCAAGCTGGATGGATTTAAAACATCAGTTGAAATTCTGTGGATGCTCTGGCAAATATTGACATGCGGCACGTGAAAAAGAATATTCAGCATACTGAAAGTAACATCTGTCAGTCATCTTAGGCTTAGAGGCATTGCTGGTGATTTGCCTACAGATATCTCCTGTTAACCAGTCTATGTTTAATTCCACTGTACAAACACTCAAATGTGTCCAATTACCCATGATGCATCTCATCTCTTTCATCATTTAAATGTCACTGTATTATAAGCAATGCTCATGTTGATGTGTACTCATAAATCACTTGTAGCCAGTGGTGGCCTAAAGTCTAACATGCTGTTAAGGGGTTAGGTAGAAACTCATCCATAATTTCCCAGGATGCTAGGTGTGCAGTCTGGGCAATGGAGGTTGTTCCTGCTAAAATGCCCCACGCCACAGGGGGCACATGTTTACTGACAGCCCCACAGAGGCTGCGAACAATCACCTGCTACCAAACGTTCCTTTAGGGGCCGTGCTGTTACATTAATGCATGGGTCTTCATCTCATTATTCATAGCTGCTTGACTCCAGGGGAAAGCTGTTGGGAAGGAGGCACTACAGTAGCAAATGGATACTGGGTCATCTTTAGCATTCCAGGTGGTATGAAGCCAAAGGGAACATGGCCTACAGAGAGACCACTATAGCTTTGTGTCGTGTAAAATGGAAAGCAGGTTTAAATATAGCCTGAAATGTACTGACTGCAATATACTAAATGTACTCAGGTTTAATGTGCCTTTATTTTGACTGAGAGAAAGTTGCTTTCATTGTTTTCACTAATGATGGTTACACTATTGGATTTACAAATTACTATTTAAGTGTCTTCTTCCAGTGATGTTACATGTCTTCAGCATTTGATGGTCACTCTCTTCCTGGGACTTAAATGTTGTATCTTCACTGAACAGACTGATCTTGAATATGTCAACTTGGCCCAAGTGTTAGAAGTTTGGAAAGGGAATCACACTGCCAAGAGTAAGTTTTTCCTCTATCATGTGAATTAAGCTTGTTTTATAGTCCTGCATTTAACCCCCCAAGTGCCTACACTGCAGTGAGCAGCATTGCTTTTTGCATGTATACTTGTACGCAGGTGTGCCATCATGAGTGAAACTGAGCTAATTGTGTTGGAATTGGAGCTGATAAATACTGAAGAACAGTTACTTTTACTGAAATGCAAGAGAGAAGATGGTTTTAAGACCTATGAAAATGAGAAAACATTAGCACTGTGAGCAATCTAGACACAATTACAGCTTTGTCTTAGATTTTGTTTAACTGAGGCATTATCCTCGTGCTAATCAGTATACTGTTTACACAGCATACTACTACCAAGCAACCCAATCGTAGTTGATGTGATGTGTAGTTACTTTTCTGGGAAGGTGAATGCCAGGCTAAGGCATAGTTTAGGTAAGTTTGGTGTATGGCTGTAGCCACTCTGTACTATGAATCAAGCTTAAGGCTCAATGATGGTGTTTCTGTAGTTTGTTTCCAGTATGTTCAGCTAACTTTTGGTGGTTAAAAATACTTACATGCAAAAGAAAAAGGAGAAATCTGACCTAGTGCACAACTGTGCTGCACAAGTTTATCAGGATACTTGGGAGGAGGATTAACGTGTCAACCATGTATAGAGGGGCAATAGAGGGAGCTCATCATGGCCTTATCTTCCACAAGAGACCAAGAGGATTAAGTGAGTACACACTGTGCCCCAAAATTATAGATTGGTTCCTTGTTTAAACCATAATATCTCATTATCCATTTCTACAAGCATTAAATACAGCATTTGTTGGGTGACCAAAGCATGAGTGTTAAGGCACATTGAGTTATGGAATGAGTATGCAGCTAATTACTTTTTCTTTGATTAATAATTTGATTTAATTAGTAAAATTGAGAAATTGCTGCTAAGTAATTGATCTAAATTTTGTAACTTACCCAATAAGGTACAAAAAATGTGAAGCTCCATCTTTAAATCATTTACATTTACAATGTAAGGTGTCTGAATGATTGAACACTGCATCCAATGTGTGTGTGTGTGTCTCGAAAAACTTCCCTCTTTGCAACATCAAAGTAGAAACTATGAAAAATAACCTTATAGGATGGAAAAAGAAACGCAGGCGGGGAGAATCGGGTTGAATATAACGTCCATACCCTCCTGCTCCAGCTTCGTTGATATTATATGAGCGGAGTGAGGACTTCAAAGGAAGGCTGCGTCCGATTGATGGCACAGATTCCTGGGAATTATGTTGACTCTTGCAACTGGCAACAACAAATTAAAGGAAGAAAAGAATCACCATTACTTCTGGCTTTTCATTTCTCACTTCTTGCTTTGTCATTTCTTACAGTTCTTTTCTTTTTATCTGAGGTGGTCACATGGTGTCAGTGGAGCCTAATGAATCACTAGATACATAATGACTGGTGAGGCCGCTGTTATTATTTTTAACCAAGTCAAAAATGAGCCTAAAGCATCATGTACAAACACAGATGTGGATTTTGCTCCTTTGTGGTAGAATTTAAAATATTCATAACTTATACAGAGTACTTTTGGCTCTGCAAGGGGAAGGCATTGAAAGTGTATAAAAGTCTCCAGCTTCCTGAAAAGATGGTGTGAAATTGAAAGGGAACTCTATATCCTGAAAAGATATTCATAAATCACAGCAACAAGTTAGCAGAAAATTCAAAGAGTGGATTGAATCGCTTCTCAAGCTCTGCAAACGAAACGCAAAGTATATATGTTTGAGGCAGCCACCAGCAAGGCACGATGTGATAAAAAAATTGATTGTTTTCTTTATAAAAAAAAAAAAAATGCTGTTATTTACTTTAGGGTTTTTTTTTTTCCTGTTTCCCTGCTCACAGTTTCTTCTCAAGTAATTCCCTGGATTTTTATTGACAAAAAGATCTTTTATGTCTATTTATATCGGGTGCTCCTTTTCAGTTTTCATTTTTAAGATGTTTGTTTTGTGTTACTTGAAGTGTAAGTGCAAGCAAACAAATGTGCCTGCTCTTACATGATGTTACAAATACTGTGTTTTCCTTCTTTACAAGGAAACACTCAAGGACACACAGCACTTCCAAGCCAGCGAAGAAATCCCAGTGCAGCTTCAAGGGAAAAGTTTCTGACAGGTTTATTTGGGGACCTGCATGTGAGCCCATGGGTTCCTAAGAACTGCTTAATACAAGATTGTTAGAGAATGCGGATGAACTCTTTGACGTGGAGTCTGGAGCCAAGAAAAGCCAGGCCCTCGGAGATAAGAACGAAGCAGTTTTATAGCGGTGAATATTTTAGCACATGACATCAAGATAATTCTTTTTATCTGTCTCTCTCTTTTACCCGTGGACAGAATCCATTTAGGAGGTGTACCCCCTCAAAGTCTTCTTGATGGCATCAAAGTCAAAGTTTGGGCTAATGGTTTTGCTTGGCACAAAGTGCATCTCCCTGCTGAGGTATTCTGCACTTTCATCTGTCTTTTGTATGAGTGGCCTGTCTCTAACTGTCGGAGTACGCTGCCTTTTGTCCTCTGGATTTATAAGTGCTTTTAAGGGCCTTTTGAAAACAGGTGTGCTTTTTTAGGTACTTAAGCAATTAAAGAGATGAGAGCAGAGCATATATTTACCTTAAAAATAGAATGTGCTTAACATGTATAATTGGCCCAGTGCAAGGTTGGCTGTTTAAATATGCAACAGTTATACAAATGAGTGTCACCACAAGAGGATCGCAGCGTGAGGTATAACAAAAAGCCTCCAGCAATCTGTTCACCTATTTCCTAATATCTGTGATCAGGGTATGGAGCTAAATATGGTTCTACTTTGTTCTCCAAAAACCACAACACCTTAAAAATGATATTAAATATGTCACTTGGTTCAGCTGGGAACTGGGCTTTTTTTTTTCTGGTGCTGTTGCTTGGCTTTAAAATATCATCAATTGTCAAATGGTTTTAAAGCAGGCATATGGTAAAGATAATAAAGAACAACTGTAGTGATATCAGAGAATATAAAAAATAGAAAATAAAAGTCCCATGGTTTTAAAAATCCAACATCTTTAAAACCATGAGACTTACTTTCTTGTTTTATTGTTGTTGTTACTGTTGTTTTGTTTTGTTTTGTTTTTCATACACTGCCTAACAAATTTATTAGACCACCAACCAGTGTAAAGTTTATGCCACTGCTGCCCTAAATTAACAGCATTGGTAATTACCAAAATAATTTTTTTCTGTTTCTGTAATAGTTAATCCACCAGTATGCACACGCTCTTTAATAACAATTATATGTTTATTGCTGAAATATAATTCTTGTTGTTATCCATGAATCTTTGAATTTACTGTTTTACAAAAAAGCAGAAACAAAATAGTAAAGCACGTTGTTATTTTTTGATTAAGATGCCAAATTACAGTTATTTACTTGCATTCCTGAACAGAAAAAAAAAGTTTTAGTGGTTGAATGTTCTGCTTGATTCATCTCTGAATTCTCTGAGAAGTCCAGTGTGCCGGCTCAAATTTGGGTATAAAAACGTGAATTCTGTTTGAAATTCCTCACTCCTGTTTAATATGGTAAAATGTTGAGAATTGCCTGAAAAGAAAAGAGTCCGCATTAAAGCACTTCATGATGTTGGATGGTCTTTCTCATTTTTATGACAGGTGGTCTAATAAATTTGTGAAGCACTGCAGAGAGAAGCAGTATTTAGATTACTTTAATCTGAAATGGTTCTTTGTTTTTAATGGTGTTTTAGTAAAACCAAATAACAAATTCAACTTCTGTGTGTATTTACAATTTTTAGGTACTTGTACTTTATTTCAGTTTCATTATTCTTTATTATAATGTACATTATTCCACTACAATTCAGGTGGGAATATTTTACTATTTTATTTTATTATTACTTTTATACGTTTTTTTTTACCACTACATGTACTTAACAGTTGTTTTTACCTTTTTTTTCTCGTAAGTCATTAAAAAAGAACAGCAGAGCCATGTCTCATAGATATACAGTATACTCTTTATTAGGTACACCTTGTTAGTCGCAGGTCGGACCCCTTTGCATATATTCAACAAGGTGATGAAAAAGTTTCCTCTGAGATTTTGGTCCATATTGACATGATAGCATCACACAGTTTTGTGCAGATTTGTCAGCTGTGCATCCATGATGTGAATCTCCTGTTCCACCACATCTGTAAGGTGCTCTATTGGATTGAGATCTGGTGACTGTGGAGGTCATTTGAGTACAGTGAACTCATTGTTCAAGAAACCAGTTTGAGATGATTTGAGTTTTATGACATTTCACATTATCCTCCTGGAAGCAGCCATCAGAAGATGGGTACACTGTGGTCACAAAGGGACGGACATAATCAGCAACAATACTCAGGTAGGCTGTGGTGTTTAAACAATGCTAAAATGGTACTAAGGGGCCCAAAGTGTGCCAAGAAAATATCCCCTCACCATTACACCACCACCAGCAGCCTGAACATTGACATAAGGCAGGATGGATCCATGCTTTCATATTGTTTACGCCAAATTCTGACCCTACCGTCCGAATGTTGCAGCAGAAATCAAGACTCATCAGACCAGGCAATGTTTTTTCCAATCTTCTGTCTAATTTTGGTGAGCCTGTGTGAACTGTAGCCTCAGTTTCCCATTCTTAGCTGACAGGAGTGGCTCCTGCTGTGGTCTTCTGCTGCTGCAGCCCATGTGCTTCAAGGTTCAACATGCTGTGCGTTCAGAGATGCTCTTCTGTATACCTTGGTTGTAACGAGTGGTTATTTGAGTTACTGTTGCCCTCATATTGGCTCGAAGCAGTCCGTTCATTCTCATCTGCCTTGAAATGCAAGGCAACAAGGCATTTTCTCCCAGAGAACTGCTTTTCACTGCTGTTTCTTTTTTTCGAATTAATAATCTGAACAGCTGGACTATTGTTTGCTTGCCTTTCCCACCCCATTAATCAACTCACATCCCCTTAGTTGTGAGTGGATGTGAGTTGTGGCTCTTTGGAAGGGGCCCAAATCCTACACTGGGAACAACTAGAAGCTACTATAAAATGCTAGTAATACAATGACATGATGACACTGTGTAAATAAAAATTTCAGAAGTATAATTTTTTTGTGTATAATTACTGTTACATTGATACATTTATAAATTTTATGAAAGCAAAGAATCTTCTTAACTGCTTCTTTACTACAAATACAAGGCTGCATTTTCTTGCTCCCATGAAGCATTCTCCCATCACTAGGTGTGAAGATTATTGCAATGAACATGTAAATGTACAGAGCGTGTAACTATGACAAAAAGAGAAGAAAGACATTAGAATTTACTTAGTTAATTGTACTCGTATTATATCCAAGATATTGTGACAAAATTAAAGATTTATTCATGTCTTCCTCTTTTTTTTTCCTTTTTGCCTATTTCATGGCCCTTTAGTGGCTGTGGGGCACTTGCTTATGCCTTGAAGTACTAATGATAAAATGGTTCAGGGCTGTACCTGTACTCACTTAAGAAAATAGAAGAAGAGTAGACTTGTGGAAGGCTTCCTTTCATTGTTTATGTAGAGCATTTCACCACAGAGATGGATACATACAGATCTGAATTCTACAGATGCCAGCTTTAAGGAAGGTGCAGCACCCAAGGCCATCAGTCAGGAAGCACTCTTTTCAGTCTAAGATGTTGAAAGTGAGCAGCTTGGCAGATCAATACTACATTTCCTCTGTGCAGGGCCTTAACAAATATTCTCAAAGGATCACAGAGGGACAACTCTGCATTGGCTTGATGCAGTGCAGGTGCTTTGTCTGACAGTAAGGGTGGGCATGTATATCCACAGTTCCAGCCATATAACTTCTGGTGGCATGTCTGCAAATGTCAGTATAATGTTGTTTGAGTAATGAATACCACTGCAGGAACACTTTAATACCTCTCAGACATAAATGCTGCTGTATCTCCACTGCATGAGCAGGTAGTGGTAGTCTGTTATGCTTTAATCCACTTCCACAGACTGTGGAAAGACTTATGAACAGGCAGGTAATAGCTTTGGATTACTGAACAGAATATGATAAGCTATTTAAAAACATAAACTATCCCTTTAAAGAGGAAAACACACATCAGCATTAACCAATGAGCAGAGCCCTGGTCTATTTTTATCATATTATCATAAAAGCAGGAGAGTAAAGATTAATGTCTGTTCAAGGTAGAAGAAACGTGCTTTACGAATGAATATATATTGGGTACAAAGCGGAAAGGCTATCAAATATTCAGGTGTGATAATCTACCAGGAAGCTGTTGAAATTACATCTTCTAATTTATCTGTCTCTTTCTTCATGTTTTGTGATTTATAAGTATCACAATTGTTAATCAGGTCACGTTTTTCCTGTTCTCCGCTCAGCCAGTTACAAAAGAAATGTGATCCAATATCTGAAAATGCGATTTAATGAACCTTTTCTGTGCTCAGTCCAGAAGACTGGGATGTAGATTACTGTAATGAAAAAGAAGATAGCGCTTACTTTGAGGGAATGTCACCAAAATGCAGATGATGGCTTGAAAGCTGTTAAAGTGAGTTTAATTTATCACGGTCTATTACAGCATGTACAAGCTTTCATGATCAAGGCAATGACCCGTTTTCCCAAACAACTACACAGCATGTGGTTCGAACGTGGGAGTGAAAATGTATTGGGCTTGATTTATCAAGCAGTGGAGAAATTTCTACTGCGAGTTCTGCTGTAATAACATGCAATCTACAATCTGATCTGTCTCTGCATGATTTGCGTTTCTGCTCAATTTTACTTTTTCCCTTTTTGTGTTAATTTTACATAAAGTACATGCACCATGATTTACACGCACTGATATTTCAATATTCAGAATTCAGAAAGATACTTATTTAACATAGATTTTTATATTTGAAAATTATAAGGGGACTCATGGGATACTAACTCCATGTTGCTGAAAATAAAGCCTCATTGTTAAAACCCTCAGCCTTGCACCACTCGTCCCCCTCCTTTTGTTTTTAATGGGGGTCGGTAGAGGTGAAGGTTTTCTTTCTGTGAGTCTGTTCCAAATGCTGCAGTTTCTGTAAAAAAAATTTCATTTTCTTGCCTTGCAGGTTATGAACCGTGCCATCTAAGTACTCTTTGGTGTCTCTAACAAATTTCTTCAACTTGTATGTCTCCAAGTCCTTATAAAGTTCCCTGATAGAGTTAGTTCAGAGTTATTTCGTGTGTGATAGTAGTCGTTGTCTCCAGCTTCATTTTTTCTTCCATTTCCTTCTCTAGTTGGGGTAGTTCTTGCAAGATTTCTCTCTACCCACTTCAGAATTTGTAGCTAGAAGTTGTATCAAGTACCTAAGCATTTTCGCTCACTGCTGGGGGGCTTGCTGAACTAGTGCAATGGTTTAAGATTTAAGTTCACCTTGATAATGCTCTTCTTACAGGTCTTGAGCATAGACTGTATATAAAACATGAATAAAGCCTTCAGGTCTGAAAAGTTAAATCAAAAGTGAAGTTAATGTGGAAGTGCCTCATGCATTTTTTTTTTTTAATAAAGGCTGGCAGTGTGTGACTTCTCTGGATGCACAATGAGGTACAGAAGTCAGTGGGAATGTAACACTAATTACCTGTGACCTCAGTAAATACTTCCGTGATTAGTTGATGATCTCAGTCGCTAGATTCAAATCTTAATGAATACATCATGATGATTAATAAATCTGGTTGGTCCTATTTAAGAGTCACTAGATGCTAAAGCAGCATGTACTTTAAAACAGGCCTACCAAATAATCATGCAGTGTGTCTTTCTGTTCTTAGACAGATCCACCCCTCATTCAGCACACCAGGTTTCAAAATGCCAAGATGAAGCTCACATTTTCAGCTCAGGATGGGACTTCATTAACCAGTGCATGAAGTTACAGTGGCTAAATGCATCTTTTACTGTATAAACAATCCATGGTCTTGAGACTTGAGTCTAAACCAGATAATTTTTTGTTTCCTATAGATAAAGGAGGCAGAGCTGGTGGTAGTAGAGTTGAAGATGCTAAGATTTTTGTTGGGAGTGACCAGGAGGGACAGGATTAGAAATGAATATATCAGAGGGACAGCTCAGGTTGAGCGGTTTAGAGACAAAGTTAGAGAAGCAAGGTTGAGATGGTTTGGACATGTGCAGACGAGGGATAGTGGATATACTGGACAAAGGATGTTGAAGATGGAGCTGCCAGGCAGGAGGAAAAGAAGAGGAGCACAGAGAATATTCATGGATGTAGTGAAGGAGGGCATGCAAGGGTTGGTGTGACAAAAGAAAATGATAGGGATAGGGTGAGATGGAGATAGATAATCCACTGTGGCAACTACTAAAGGGAGCAGCCAAAAGAAGAAGAAGAAGAAGATCCCATACAATGAAATACAAATAACCATTGAGTCACTAAAACAAATGACCAACACTAAACAGCAAAGCCAATAAATGGGCCCACATTACAGTCAACAGCAGAAGGGAGCATTGTCATGCCAGACAACACACTGATGTACTAGCAGTGGAAAAACCACAGGTGGTACCGCCCTCATACACACACAATAGAGTCTGCTCATTTGTTCTTGCTCACTGTAATGCACGGATACAACATTACATTGATAAACAACACAGTGATTGCTGATATCCTCTTCTGGAGAGTTGATTGCTACCCATTGGTGACTAATGACAATGTGGTTCTGTACTCACCTACAGTCATTGAACCTCCTTCTGGGAGTTATTAGCATTGTACAGCCCCCCACAATCTACGTTAGGTATACCTTCTTTCCTCAATTGTTCTCAGTGCATAATATGATTTAACAGAATTAGTTCAGTCTCTCTTGCCCTATCACATTCCTAAAATAGTTAAATATTTTTAAACTCAGAGAATCAGCACAGTCACAACTCCACCAGGACTGTCAAAAAAAGACTGAGAATTAAGCATTAGTATTAGTATTAGTATTCATTTTAGTGTGCTCATTAGAGCATGTATCCCATAATCAACCGATAGTCATTTTTAATTTTGTTTTATTGTTGTACATTTTTTGTACAGTTCACAAACTACTAATTGGTGTTACTTGCTTCAGTTTTGGCTTGCTGACATACTTTCACAATTAACATAATTAAGTAATATTTTTTGATACATACTGTATATAAGTATCTTTGTCCATTTGGTAAAAAGTTACTTATACTGCTAAATTGAATATATGCTAAAAGTATCCTGACTAGTTATTTTGTCATTTTTTTACTTACTGGTAATGTTTGAGGATGCTATATCTTTGGTTAAGGTGTTCAATGACGGATTTCCTTGTTTTGTACAGACCTGACTGAAGGAAGCCAGAAATTACACTTGCAGTGGCTTCTTTTCTGTAACTGGGTCCACTTAGGAGCCATTAAAATTTTCACCTCCTGGGTTCACAGACTCTCACACTCAAAGCCACACTCCTGAGAAAATAACAAAACATGTTTGCTTTCACCTCTGAAAGCAAAAAGCCTGCAATTGTGTTTTGCAAAGTTCCATCAGGGTGTAATATATGGCTATAAACTCTGATATAAATATGTACTCTGGGGAAAAATGTTCAGGCCAAAATCGGATTTCCAACTAATATATAGGTGGAATTTTCAGTGGATTTTCTGCTTACATATGCAACACAGGCAAGCTAACAAGCAAATCTGTAGTCCACATAAATTACATCAAATAAAAATTAAAGCTTAGTTTTAATCTATAGAACAAACAGTGTATCCTTTTTTAGATATACTTGCAATATATGTTGTATTGTTTTGGTTTGTTTTTCAGATAATGTGTGTCATGGACTAAGAAAAGAGGCACAGACAACTCATAGGAACCTTTAAAAAAGATACTGTGAAATGAACACATGATAATGTGTTTGCCATGTCATCCTTTTTTATGTCATCCCTGCCTTTGTGGTTTCGATATTGATGGTTTGATATTAAATACTCTAGTGTTGTGTCAAGGATCTATTCTAATTTTGTTTGTCTAGCTACCACTTGCTTTTATGTGAAAAGGAACTCACACATCTTGGAAGTCCACTGTACTTGTTTTATAACAGCTGCCATGTGTGAGATTTTCCTCTTCTGTGCTGTAATACCACGTAAAAGGCAGACTTTCCTCTTTAGATGCTGTTTTAAAGTCGCCTCGAGTAACATTGTAAGAGAACAATAGCACCTCAGAGTTTATGAAGGAATTTTACTCAAATGTCCTTACTCGTGTGGGGCTTAAGATTTTTTTATATTTCAGTACTGGAAGTCTGTGGTAGCAATGACTCACCATGAAATGGTTGCCAACAATTTGTGAGTAAGGCCCTGCTTGCCTGACTAAAATTTTTATATCTTTTCACATCCAGGCACATGTACAGTCCTGGAATATAGTTGATCCTAAGGAGAGTCTGTGTGCCCCATCAGCATCAGGGCTGTGGCTGATAGCTCTGCAAAAAGGCTTTTTTCACTCATGCAGCCATAGCACACTCTATTTGCCTTTTTCACTTGAAGTCTCTCCACAATTGCTGGAATATTAGCAAAATGCCCACACAAGCTGCAAGCAAAGGGCAGGCTGTTATAGTTGGTGATAACCTAGAAACCTCTCCAAGTAAACAAAGTCAAAGCCTCAGTGTAAAAGTGCAGGTAATTTAAATCTGACAGGCCAGAGCATGCATGTATGTTTATGTTTTATGACTCTGAGATGATTCTCATTGGTTTAAGCTAATTTGCATAATGCAAGGCAGCAAACCCTGCAGGCATGTCTGTGTGTCTGTGTGTGAGAGAGAGAGAGGGAGAACAGAAGACAGAAAACATAAAGAGCTGCATTATTTTTAGACACAAGGGATGTTGTTTGGTCAATATTGGGGGTCTGAGCCAGAGGATGGAGCTAAATGATCCCTTTACCTCTTCACAAGTGGTTGTCAAACTAAAATGCAAACATGTGAAATGTTATATTGGCATGTTATAGCTCTGCAGCCATGCCTGACCAAATGCAAAATGATGAAAGCTCAGCCTAGTCTGCCATCACAGAGCGAAGTCTCAATTGTGTGAAAGAGTTTTTATTTCCCTCAGCAACCTTTAGAGCCACCCTATGGCAAAACAGATTTTGCTCAAGTGTGAACCTTTAGGGCTGAAAATTGAAGACAGCATGGAGATGCCAAAAACTGCAGTTCCTTAAATGGCCACATGATGTTGCCTACAAAAGCAGGTCACTCCTCTAGACAGTATAAAAGAGGACATAGCCACTTCAACTTCACCCATTTCTCATTTTCTTCATCCAAGTCCCATTATGAAGCTTCGAGCTGAGCATTTGTGCCATCGAATGATTAAATACATAAATTCCTCAGGTAAGTGTTTACTGAGGTCACAGAGAAAGGGACCTCAGTAAACATTTGGAAAACACAGTTTATGCTACATCCATCTTTTTTACAGTCTATGATCAATCACCATAGACTCGTGTTAAATTCCCACATTTAAGAGGAGAAAAAATTTGGTTAAATTTGGTTTTGGTCTCTAGAGCTAATTTCTTGGTTTATGACAACTGAGGGTAAATTTAAAATAACCGACCCATTTAAATTTTATTACACCTATTATGCTTTTACTTATTTGTTTGTCATATTAATGTTACAATTATGGATGTTCATATTAAATATTAATATATCAAAGTCCAAATAAAAAGGCCACCATTTGTGCAAGTAATCCCAACTGGCCAAACCCTTAGGTTCAAACTACTTTCAACATTATGGTTCAGACAGTTTTTTTCTTCTTTTTTTGGTCAGTTACCACAGATATCCGTCTTGGACACACGTCTGGCTGCAATTATGGCAGCCCCACCCACCTTCTGATCAAACCATCTGTTTGCAAAAGACAGCCAATCATGAGAGAGTTGGCTTAAAGGGGGGGATCTACTTAAAGGAAAAGGGGCTAAAATGGCTTGTTTGAGGCAGAAAAAAAAACTGAGATGCTACACCAAGGTCCAGTATAGATGCAGATAAATAAGCATTATTTTAAACTGTAGCTACTCTAATGGAGTCCAAGAATAAAAACACTGTATCTAGCTAGAAAAAGAGCACAATATGTATTATAAGGGCTATGGCTGCTAAGTACCAACTTGGATCTAGCAGTCTGTTAGGTGTCAAATCAACCAACTGATTTTCTTGACCATGGTGTAGTGTTGGTGCCTGCTGGAATATCTTTTATCTGACAGTGTGGCTTGCTTTGCAACTAATTGCACTAACAAACTATCCAAGAAGCCTATTCTCCAGTTTTGGTGAGGAACATTTTAACTAAGTTTGCTAGGTTAACTGATGTCTTAGCACTCCATCCTCTTGTCCAAAAGCCAAAATGGCAACAGCCACATTGCTAAAATTGAGTCTTCATAATGCAAGTCCACAAACCAATGGGTGACATCACAGCAGCTGCATCAATTCTTAGTATAGATTTTATGGTTTTGCTCCAGAAGCAGTGAGGATCTGAGAACAGCAATGTTGCCTGTCCGGCATCTATCCAGTAACTTTGTGTTCTGGCATGCAATAAGCACTACAGCCTCATGAGCCTGCAAGCTACGCCACTGACTTTAACTCTTAATTAAAAATCATTTCTTTTTAACAAAATGTTCACTCATTTATTTAACAGTTTGAAAGGTAAATGGCACACTGTACTTAGCAATGGTCAAGTTTTATAAATATGCCTTGTTGTTAATTAGTTTCATATCACATGAACAGCTGTAGGGTTGTTTAGCTGAAGATAAATAATAAGATAATGGTATTATTGTTAAATTTACATTGTACAAATTATTTTCATTTCCACAGCAAACATAAAGAATTCTCTTTATGAAGTCATAGTTGTATGCAAATATTCTAGATATGGTTTTGTTCTTCTGCAAAATATGATACAGTATTTATAACATGATATGAGACTTGTCTTCCTGTGGCTCACTAGCTCACCATATGTGTATTTGTGCAATGAATCGACCATTCCCTAAGAATTTATCTTTGGCTTTATGCTTTCCTGTTAACCTTTGACCCAGGGAGCAACACATCAGCACCTCCACACTCATGAGAACCCATGGTGGATGATTCCAGCAAGGTCAGTCTTTTTCAATTATCGATCTCTCTGTAGATCAGTGCCAGTGACCAATAAAATGTAAAGTCAAGGACTGCCTAATCCAATCACTGCAAGCCAAAGGGACTATATCACTTCCTGCATCAAAGAACTTTATGATTTGGAACCAATTGACTTGGTTGAGATGCTGTAAAACATGGTGGATTGCTCACATATCTTCAGCATCAGGCTTTCTTGAGTAAGATGTGCAGTTCAGCCATACAGCAGCATTGTGATTACTGGATTAAGAGAGACTGGCTCAGACTGAAATTTAAAATAAGAGCTTCAGAATTTCCTCCTGAACAGCATTCCTCCTGAATTAGAGAGAGAAAATTGTAGGCCATAAATATAAAACTAATAAATATTTAGGACAGTATTTATTATACCTGCAGTCATAAAAATGTTGAAGGTCAGTTAAATGATTAATGTTTCATTTTCAATGTGTGTGGTTTTTTTTTTGTTTTTTTTTGTATGTAAAAACAAAAAGAGAACACCCATATGATTTACTGAACAGATGAAGAGCAGATGCAGGTACAAAGAGGAGAGAGACAAAAAAACGACAACAACAAAGATAAACCTGAGTGAAAAAATGAAACTATTGAGTTCAGGAACATGTTCTTCTCTAGCCAACAGGGAGTTTGAGTTGCCTAGTTACCCGTTGCGGGAAAGTTTGGAGAGAGCAACAGTCTTTGTAAATTGTTTCACAGTCTTTGGTGACTTGACAGCTGATCCCTTCTGTTTTGACAATCTCCCCATAGTGCTGGACATCACTTTTTTCACTTTAAGTCTGACACTGTTTTGACTGCATCAAGTGTTTATACCTGATGCTGCGAACTTTATCTTATATCATATGTTTTTTTTTTTTGTTTGTTTGGTTTTTTTGGGGGGGGGGGG
>VUQI01055092.1:26679-39175 GCA_015106735.1 Paratilapia polleni | reverse complement strand
TATGACCACCTTTATTCTTCAACACAGCCTGAACTCTCTTAAACAAGTTTTCTTATAATTTCTTTAAGTAGTCTTCAGGAATAGTTCTCCAGGCTTCTTGAAGGACATTTCAAAGCTCTTCTTTGGATGTTGGCTGCCTTTTGTTCTGTTCTCTGTCAACATGATCCCACACTGCTTCAGTAATGTTGAGGTCTGGGCGTTTGGGGAGGCCAATCCATGACTGATAGTGTTCCATTGTGTGTTTTTCTATCCAGGTATGCTTTTACTGCATTGGCAGTGTGTTTGGGATCATTGAGCCTCATTTACTAATATTTGAGTGGAAACATTCTTAATGAGTTTGCATGCAAAATTACCGTCAGATTTATGAAACTTGCACGCTAGCCTATATCTATCAGGCTTGTGCAGTCTCCATATAAATTTGTATCTGTATACTGACCCGCCCCGATTTCTCTATGCAAAGAAAAACATTTACCTCCAGGTGAAGCGGAGAAAGTGGTGACGATTTTGTAAGAGAGAAGCCTGCAGGCAAAAAAGAAGGAGAAAGTCCAACTGGAGAAAGTTGAATAATAGTGTCCAAGGTCCAAGCAAGAAGCCAGAAGAGGAGCAGCTTTCCAAAGTGTTTCCACAGGAGTGACGACTATTACTCGCTCAGGCTGAAATAACCGGAGTGCTGAATATCATTTGCCCAGAGACACTCACTGTGGCTCAAGTAAAATAATGTTTAGAATCAAGATATGAAAAAGACTAACAGACACAAGAAAAAGAAGAAACCAGGTGGAGGACAAGGAGCACATCATCTGTCAGTCTGAGATGAGAAACTCACTGCAATGCAAAAAAAATCCAGATTTCGAGTGTCTGTGGGATAGTACCCAGAAATTATACTGTAAGTGACGAAGTATTTTGTTTTCTTTACATGCATTTTTAAAATTTTATCATAATTGTGAGCATTTTGTGGCTTATGGTGTGTTGGAAAACTATAAATGACCAAAAGCCAATAATAATGATTATTATTATTAGTAGTAGTAGCAGTAGTCATTTTAAAGACGTGTTTAAATTTCCTAAGGCAGCCAGGCTGTCATTTGTTCGTACACATGGTCAGAGGGACTTTTAAATTTGTTCCTAAAGTACGAACAAATTCAGGTACAAAAATATTGATAAATCACTGATTTGTGTGTGAAACGTTCGTACACACAATTTAAGCACAGATTTGTGCGTACGCACTGTTAGTAAATTGAGGTCCATTGCCATGCTGAAAAAAGAAACTTTCCAGATCGTATTGCATGGTGGGTCAAAATTTGACGGTACTTTTCTGTGTTCATAATTCCATCAATTTTGACAAGATCTCCAACACCACTGGCTGAAATGCAGCCTCAAACCATGACAGAACCTCCACCGTGTTTTACAGATGGCTGTAGGCACTCACTGTTGTACCTCTCTCCTGACCTCCGTCATACAGATTGACAACAATTTGAACCCAAAATTTCATACTTGGATTCATCACTCCATAAGACCTGTTGCCACTGAGTTTTAGGCCAGTTCTTGTGTAATTTGGCATACCTCAGCCTTTTCTCCCTGTTTCCCTTCCTTAAGAATGGCTTCTTGACAGCCACCTTTCCACTGAGACCATTTCTGATGAGGCTTCAGCAAACAGCAAATGCATCAACTGAAGGTCCAGCTGCATCTCTCAGGTCTTTGCTGGATTTATTCCTATTCCTTAAGGACATGACTTTCAGCTACTGTTTATCTACTGTAGATAGTTCTTTAGGCCTGCCACTTGTTCTTTTGTCCTCCACTTTCCTCCACAGTTTCCTCAGATTTTTTTAAGACATACTGCACATAATGCCGAGGCTGGCTAATAGCTCTTTGGGAATCACCTTATTGCTGCAAAAATACTATTTTATTCCTGTCAAACTGTGTTATCTTTGACATTTTTTGTAGATTCAACTAAAGAAATGAGAAAAAATTCTGTTTTTGCGACAGGCTGCTAGTAACAAAGTGCCTAAATATACAATTTAAAATTGGTTCTTTGCTAAGTTGTCTGTTATGTGTAGACACAACACTGGTTCATCCCTTGAGTTAGGTGCCTTTTTTATGCTTGAATGATTCAAAGGTCAGTGTTAGGTGGATTAACAAAGAAAAAACAATTCCTCTGAGAATGGTCTGGTAGAAGCCAATGTACAAAGAAAAACTCTGAAAAACCTTCAGAAATCCTGAAGAACTATTGTTTAAGACCACTTAAAAAAATTCCAAGAAAGTCTGGCTGCTTGGAAGCAAAATATAAAGAAATGAGGGGTGGCTCAAGACTTTTGCACAGTGTTGCATAAGTGATCATTTGAAGCCTAACAGCAGCAAACAATTATTGGCTGTATAAAAATATGAAGGAGTAATGTCATCCTTAGCAGAAAATGAAGTCACACTCCCTGTGTGTGTGTGTGTGTGTGTGTGTGTGTGTGTGTGTGTGTGCGCACGCCCTATAATCCGAAATTCTTTGTTATACATTTTGGTAGCCGCTTGGGCCATGCGTGCATGTTAGTGCTTGTGAGACCCTCCCTTTGAAACTATTGGCCCTCCCTGTGTTTATGGAGAAACTTAAGAGAGAGGAAATGATGTGAAGTGGTTTCATTTTCAGAAGTCTCATTATAAATTATATTTTTTATATTGTTGTAGCAGTGTTTCACATGTGATTAGAATTGTAGGAAGCTGCTATATAATGGAGCATCTTGTTTTTTTAATAAACTGCTGTAAGTACTCAGATTTAATGTTTTGGGAAATACTGTTGCTGTGAAAGTAAGAAAAAGAGGAAAAAGTACAAATATAACATATAAAGTAAATATTATTTTTTTGTTAAGCTGCAGTTCTACTTTTCTAGGGCGTTGTAAGGGAATGCACACAGATTCACATTCTTCAGACAGATTAGTGTTTACTGATAACAGAATGGTAACATCAAAGAGTGAGATCTTTCCCTCAAGGGTTGGTAGAGTCCCAACCCATATCAAAAAATTGAAGAGTATTTATTGATGTGATAAGGAAATTACATGATTTCAACATCAGTTTGTTCTGAACTGTCATGTGATTGAGAAATTCTGGGCAAGCCTGGGCAACCTTTACAGGTTCTCTCCGTGCTGCACTCCCCCTTAAGCAGCTGCCGCAGGTTTCTTTTTAACCCACCCAATTCCTCTCTCTTTATCTGCTCGTGTCCTGCTGTAACCTCTCCCTCCACATGATGTCCAGGCATGTTCAGGTTTTACAGTAAGCTGCAAACCTGTCTGCTAGCTGCTTACTCAAACACCATTCATTTGTCAACATAGATTTGCCATTGCAGCAGTAGTGTGCATTTTAATGGAAAATGGGTAAAGCAATAGGAATTTTATGAAAATCTCTCTCTGCAGTTTAATCATAAAAATCGGAGGGAATAAACTTGTAAATATTTAATGATTTTCTGACAAGTCAGTGTCAGAACCTTTTTGTCTTTCTCTTCTACAGAGAGTTGGAGACTGATTAAATCCTAATTTTTATGACAATTTACGGGCATTTGTGGGAGAAATATAAATGAATAAACAAAACATGTATTATTACAAGTAACGAAATTCCTTTGCAAGTGCAGTCAGTCACTTGGGATGTTATGACAAGGGTTGTAGAGTTGAAGAGATGAGATACAGACATTATTCAAACACATTCGCCTTAAATGCAAAACATCCCCGGTTCGATTCTGAGAGGAGACACAAACCCAGCACAAGCTAGTGTACTCCTAGTGCTGGTCCCAAGCTTGGATAAAATGGGAGGGTTGCGTCAGGAAGGACATCCGGCGTAAAAATCTGTACCAGATCGACATTCGCTGTGGTGACCCTTTGGGAAATAAGGGAGCAGTCAAAAGTACTTTCTGTTGATGGTCACTTGGAGCAACTACAGTAGATGTAACAATGCTAAACACCATTATCATCAGCGATCACTTTAAAGAAAGAAGTGGAGTATGATGGTCTTCCCGTGGTGTTCTTAAAGTGGCCCTTTAAATGGCCCGAAAGACCAGACACACTGGCCACACTTTCACAATGTGGGCACTGATTTGAGGTGCTGGAAGTGTGACTCTGCTGCTTTTCTCTGGCAGCCTATCGGAGGCCAGTGGCTGAGGCTTTTCTCTGGCAGCCTGCTCATCTTCATGGAAAGTGGCAAATCCATGTAAACAAATTCTTCGTGCAACTTTGCAAGGTCTTTGCAAAGTCGTCCCAGGTTTTTGTGTGTGTGTGTGAAATTGTTTGAGGTCTATCCAGATATCCACTGGGCAGCATTTAAGTGTGATCAGGCTTTTGCCTCATAGACCGGCAGGGTCCTTCCACATAAAATCAGTCAAATCTGAAAAAAATAGTCCAAACCTCACCCACTCAGAATCAGCTATACCAATGTTTTTCAATAACTTTAGTATATTTAATGAAGTCATGCAAAGTCATATGAAAGTTTTCATATGATTCAGGCCTTCGAACTACATAGGGTTTGGGTCGAAATTTGTTGTTTTTAAATTCACCTTAATATTTTCCAGCATTTTTGAGCTCTCATAACTTCTTAACTACCGGAGCTAGCCACGTGAAATTTGAATGGCTGAAAAACAGATTTAGACGCTGTTAAAAACTACAACCAAATCAATTTTACACCCACTCCAAGTGTCACAATATAAAGCCCTTTTTTTCCAGCCTGACCTTTTTCTGCAACTTTAAGCATCAATACCATGGGATATATAATAGTTTAAATAGCTAAACTGCACCAATTTAATGTCTTTGACATAGTAACAGAAACAAGCATTGGTACCCTGGTTTTCGGATTCATTGGAGAAATTTCATGGGTTATATCACCATGTGAGATAGGTGGCTCATTTGATACCACACTCATCCTCTAGCTGTGATTCTTTTCACACAGCCCTAAAATACTGAACACCTTTGCTGCTTTCATCCTTAAATAAGACCAAGTCACTGTGAGCTTCTGTCTTATAACTGAATATCTTTTGTTCAGCTGGAGTAAGAGAAGCACCAAAGAAACCCTCCTCCCCACCTCCTCCTCTATCCTGTTCTTCCTTTGAGTCAGATACCAGTCTACAGACTGCAGAAGATCTTGAGGCATGAGACCACAGAAGGAGGACCTCTGTTGTATCTCAGAGCTAAAAGGGGATTTTCATTTCAAAGCTCTCACTTAGCTCTGCAGCCAAGCATCTGACCCTGCTGAATTACTTGCAGTGTGATCAGCAGAGCAAATCGAGCCTGGGAATAATAATAACATCCTATTTCTGGAGGAGGATTCTGAAAAATGGCAAGTCCCATTATATGCAATTTGCTCTCTGCCATGCCATTTTTGTACACAGATCAGCCTAGGTTTTTTTTTTTTTTTTTTTCCACCATCCCTGGCCTCCTTCCTCTTTTTTTCTCCCTTCACTTCCTCTTACCCCCTCCTTTAGTGGTTGGGTGTGGTGAGCTGCTGCTCTTGGAATAATTGACTGAACAACAGATCGCTTACTCCCAGGAGATTCAGCCTTTTTTGGGAGCTATTTAAGAATGAGGAGATTTCATATGCAGGGTCAAAACCAGCAGCCAGGGTCTCTCATCTCTCCAAGGTTTTGGTTTTGAGGTTGACGCCACTGCTCACAAAGTGGTAAAGAGACGAGAGAAAGAACATTTAACGCAAAACTGGGAACAGAATGAAAGCGCAAAGCCACAGTGCGGTTAAGATGGAGTGCGGAGGCTGTAAATAGGTGATGTGGAGGAAGTCAGATGGAAAATGAAGATGGGATAGAAAAATAATCAAGAGGAGATTGAAGTGAACAGATTGAGTATCAGTTTTCGAGCTGAGGGAAAAAAACTGAAACAGGATGACAGAAGAAACAAGTAATTTATCAAAACTCTCACTACTGATCATACCTAAGGTTCAGTTTTGCTGTTTTCTACAAATCTGAAGGCACTGTGTGTGTGCGTGTGTTCTGGTGTGTAACAACAGACACGAAACCACCTACTTCGTTCGTTTCCACATCAACGTTATCTCTGAAAATATGTCTGCGGGAAAATTCTTCTCGTTTTGACAAGCAGATGATTTATGCAGCGGGGAGAGCTGCAGGGCACTGATTGCTGAGCTGGTGAAACAAACTAGGTGGCATTTAACAAACACACACACATACACACAGACTCAGAGAGTCCCATAACACATAGAGCAGCTGACATTTTGGAAAAACACAGCACAGCAGTTGATTCCTCCACAGAGGCAGAGTATTGTCCCACTGCGTAGAAGCTTTTCAAATGGCACTAATGACAGTGTACGCGGCTCGGCCCGCTGCAGTGCAATTATTAGTTTAAAATCAGACTCAGAGACTCGCAAGGGAGCGACGCTCAGTGATAAATACTTTACAACACGCCATCAAAAATTTACAGCAAGGAGAATATTTCCGACCGCCAAGACGCTCCAGAAAAAAGACCAAAGTGCAGGTTCACAGAACTTCTCCTTTAAACTCAGATGGTAAAATGGACCTCATGACTGCAATAAAAAAAAAGTAAAATGCATTCAAGGACTCATGCTATATCTGGAGCCACACCAGCAGTGCAAATCATATGTAAGATATGGTTTGTAGCAAGTTTACTTAGCACGCAGTTCAATCCACACATCATACATTAATTAGACATATGGTTTGTCAAGCTGGAAAAAATGAGGTTTCATTCAGGATTTTCAACGTGCAGTCAGTCAGCAATGCTTTGTGCAGCCCTTGACTAAATGAAAAAGGAAAGTAACATTAACATTCTCAAATACAACTAGTGTTAAAAAAAATGAAGCCACTTCACTAATGGTTAGAAATAACTGTAAACCTATACATTCATTTAAACTATATAAAAAATTACAGTTACCAACATAAACTTTGAACTGACATTTCAAACACTTTGTTTAGGTTTCCTGTTTTTTGTTTTAAACAAGTGTTAATTTAAGTAGACTACAGACTGAATGATTACTGACCACTTAGTCCATCACGGGCATGATGGGATATAAGGGCCATTGCTACAGCCTACAGTTTTTACACCACAGGATTACACCAGACAGCTTTGAGAACTTGCCATAGTTTTTCTATGGATTTAGTCAAAAGAGACGTCCACACTGGAAGTGACTCGCATCACTTTGCAGCTGACAGTCAGACACTAGCAGCCACTCAGGCTACTGTTACCTAGGTAACCCTCTAATGTATTTACCACCCTGTTATATGTTAATTAACAGTATCCTTTGCTCTCATTGGTAGTCGCTTCAGTTGCTTGCCTTGAAAACTTGAATTCAGGACCCGCCCACTTTGCGTCACCAGCGGTTATTTCACCCGCCGGCGCTTGAAGTCGCTGAATGTCATTGACTTTCTAACCAGACACCGTGGTTACCATGTCACTGCGTGTCCCTTCCTGCGTAGGCGCCCCTTAAAACCCTGTCTACAAATAAAGCAATTTGCTTATCGGCCATTGCTTTGTAGCTTACAGTTGGTCACCATAGTGACTGTTGGTAATCCTGTTGTGCATTTTCCATCCTGTCAAACGTTACTCAACAGTGTCCTTAGCTACTACTGGTAGTTGCTTCAAACTAGTAACCTCAAAGCTGAGATTCATTTATCTCGCCAACTTTCATTGGAATTCCACAGTCTCTGGTCAACGCATCGCTGTCTCTTCCTGTGTGTGTGCCCTTTTAGTACCGTCTGTCTCTTTCCAGATCCGTTAAGGGCCATACCCTCTGCTGCAGAACACCTTTGGCTTTTTTGCTTTTATAATTCAGGCTGTATGTTCCCTCATTTCTTCTCCCTGTTTTTTCTGTGCTGTTGCAGGATGAATTTTGGACGTCAGTGCTGCTATGATAGTATTTATGATGAATCTAAATATCAAAAGCAAGTTAAAATATTTACACAGATTTTTATCTTCATAGTGACCATTTACTTTCACAGATGATCAGTCCCTTTTTTGTTTCTTTATTGCATCTGCTGTTTCTTTTCTGTTTTTGTGTGCGCTCATAAAGTTCCTTGTCCAGAACATGAATGTTTCTTCACTTTTTTGGAAATAGTACATTTACATCATACCAGTTTACAGCAAAATAAAAACATGTGAGTTAAACTAAACTCTAGAGATTTCTATGCAGCCTTGTTTATAAAACAAACGCCTCTGACCTGTGGACCACAACAAAATGCAATAAATAACTATTTATTTTCAAAATGTTTGCTGGACTTTGTCAGTCCAACTGTTTCTCTGCACTACAGTAAACAAATTCTAATATTGTTACCCAGCAGACTTAAAGTGGTGTTGAGACAGGAAGTGTTCTCCTTTATTTTGGCAGGAATTTCCTGTTGTTATCAGGCAAGGAAACAGGTGGTTGTATTGCTAAAATCCTCTTCCCCTTAATGTCCACAAAGATCCAGAAAAAAAAAAAAAAACATTCTGTGATTCTGCGGCAGTCTGTCACTCAAAGTCCAAATCCAACTTTACTTGTAAAATTTGCCCCAAAGTGTCTGAACGACTCAGTTTTCTTCTCCGTCTTTGATGTAATGTGATGGCAGCTCAGCATTCCAGCAGAACAGCGAACGCCGTCTGATTGGCCCGCAGCCGCCGCTATCTCATCCTCTGGTCTCATCTCAGAGTGAGAGAGGCTGCTGGAGCATGACATCTGCATTCCTCGCCCCCTCCCCCATCCTCAATCCCCCCTCCCCCTTCACATCCTGCCGTTCCACACATTCCTGCGCATCCAGCTGAGGTCCAGAGCGGAGCTTTAAACTTACCTACGCTCTGTTGAGTCTGCAAGTCAAAGGCTTCATCCGTGTGTGTGTCTGTACTTCTTTCTTTTTGACTTGCATACACTAGGAATATTTTTTTTAAGCTAGTGGGGGCATTCTTAGAGAGTTTTCAGTCAGTCTTTTATAACTGTTTTCCACCAGATATGTGGTTGTGGTAGTGCCCAATATGGAACCGGTTCCATGCATTTCTACCAAAAAGAAACTGGTGCCATTGCTAAAAACCTGGGACCAGCACGGCACCAAGAAATTGCTGGACCTAAAGTTGACATCAGTGGCTACGGGAGGGGCTGCCACAAAAAAATTCATCAATAATTTCCTTGTAAAATGACTCCAGTTTCTGTCAGCAACGTGACGTAATGATCAGTTCTGAAACCTGTTGAAATGGTTCTAAAAGGGACCCGGGTAGAACTGGCTCTGCACCAGCACCAGCATCCCGTTGATGGAAAAGAGGTTTCGGAGATTCTTGAAAAGTGAGGACATTTGGAAAGGTGGGGGGAGTAAGACATTTGATAGATGAGTAGATTTTTGGAAAGTCTAGGTATTTGTAGATCGTTGGACCTTTTTGTCTCGGCGTAGCGTCTGTAAAGGGCTGTCTAAGGATTTAGACTTGGTTTCATGATTAACTGTAGCTTTAGGTGAAGGATCATAGTTAGGTGTGTAGTTGTGACGGTTAAGTTCTTAACCTGCATGAGAAATGACGACCGCCTGAATGAAGAGTAGCGCTTCTGGAATACTTCTGGTTTGCTATTGTTTTGTTTGACGTGTTGCTTAGTAAAACACTTTGGATCTTGATTCATAAATAGAAATAATTTTTATGAGCATCAGGGCCTGTGTAATACATCATGTCCTTACAAGCGTACACGTACAGGTCAGTACACATTAGTGGAAATTTGCTTGTATTTGCATGTGTCTCATTTGTATTTGCAAATCTGCTCTGACGTGCTGCAGGTTCTCTCTGCTGTAGGAACAGACTGAGTCTCCACAGTCTTTAGTTTTCCCACAATCACCAGTCATCTGGGCAGAATTGACAAAGACAGAGGTTGCAGGGGCTGATGGGAGGGGCCAGGCTCCTGTCTAGACCAGTTAAACTCAAACAAACAGGAGCCACTTTGGCATGATGTATTTTTCTTTCTCATTTCCCCCCCCTCATGTGCAGCAAGGTCTCTGGATGGAGATGTTGTTCAATTGTCCAAAGTTTGCTCAGAAGAAAGTGTGGTATTTACTGTTTATCACTGACTCCAACCTAACTAATCTCAATTTACCCTCGAGATTAATAATGACTCTGACTTTTCATCAAGCACCATCATCATGTCAGAAGTTCGGTATTTTCAATACATAGAAGAATAGAAAACATTTTTTGAAAAGTTGGGGCATTTTATAAAAAAGTAGGGACATTATGGAAATAAAACTTATGTGCTGGCTCTCATACTGGATCTCAGTGTTGAGCAGATGGATTCTTCCCATATGTTCAGATATGACATAAATATGCTGCTGAAGCAACAAAAGGCTCTCACGTCCACTAGGAAGCATCTGAAAAATGCACAAAGCTGAGGTTTGCAGGGGGTTAGGAAGGAAGGCTGTGGAAAATAACACAGGATCAAGTCAGTGGAATGAAACCTGTAGATGTACATTTATTAGTCTCTTTGCAGAGGGTGGTTTCTGTCAAACTTCACTTACTTCCGCCCAGTTTCCATCTTCACCAGACTTCTTGTTAACACTCTGATCCCCAGTCAGAGCTCATATCTGAGTTTTTTTTTTCCAGGCCCTTTATGTCTCCAGAATCCAGAATTAAATCTGTACCTATCTCCATCACTTCAGGCTGAATCTTTTTATGAATCATTTATTTCCTTACCTCTGTCTGAAGTCCTCTCACTGTCCTTTCCCTGCAGGCTTTATTGAAGATGGACTGTCAGGGTCTGGTGGCCCGGCTGGTGATGGACTTTGTCCTCCTCACCACCGCTGTGGAGGTAGCCGGACGCTGGAGGGAGCTGGCCGAGAGGCTCGCCAAGGTTTCGCGCCAGCAGATGGACGCTTACGAGGCGCCACACCGCGACAAGAACGGGGTGGTGGACAGTGAGGTCCGCCTGTCTTAAAAGCCAAAACAAAAGGATTTCACACAACAATAACTTAAACTGCAGCTGACAAAACAACAAATTTATTCAGTACAACCCTGATCACCTTCAGTGTGTTTCAGGATATTAGGACTGACCAGTCAGTTATTTGCCTTGTGTATTGTTTGGGGCTGTACCATTTAAAGCTGAAGATATTCATGTTCCCCAGAGGTTGAAACCTACTGACCTGGGCGACTGTTTCTCTAGTTTCATCATAAGGCTCACATTCCTGGTTTTGACTGAAATGTTTAAAAAGTAATGGAATTTAGCCCAGTTATTGAGTTTACTCTTGAAACCCTTTATAGTGTAGTGGTTAACACATTTGCTTAGCAAGCAGAAGGTTGGTTTGATTCCAGCTGGAGACACAATTCCCCTTTGGGATTGTGTCAGGAAGGGCATCTGGTATAAAACATGTGGAGCTACCTGCTGTGGTAATCCCTTGTGACAAGAGAGCAGCTTTTATTGAATTTCCCCTCGAGACTAATTATGACTCTTCATCAAGCACCATCATCGTGTCAGCAGTTCAGTATTCCAATATATACACTACAAGACCAACAATAGCACAGTGGTACCTAGCCTTGGCATTGCCATTGGCACTCCTCCTGCTGGCTGAAAATCGGTTGGTAGTGACTGCCCTTCCATGACTTGGCAAAGATGGCGACCATTGAGAGTGACAAATGTACAGTGTTCCAACCCCAACATTTGACCATTATGAATACCCCATCCAGGTATACATACTGTGCTACCTGTAGCCTGATATTTCAGAATGAACACACTTGCGCGCTCAAAGTAGTAATTGTAAGTATGGAAGTGCACAATTTGAGACACGGCAATGGTAAACCTTACATCAGCATCTTAGCAGTGTCATTGTGAGTGTATTGGCATACTGATGTTAGTGTTCAAAGCATTGCTGTTGCTAAGCACAGTCATTCAGAGCTGCTAGAATAACAAGAGATTCCTAATCTGATCATTGTGTTTTAAGGGGATAGCGCAACATTTTGAGAAATCCTTCAGTAACTATTCAGTTTCAATGAATAACCTCTGCCTCCTGTGAAAATCACGTTTTTAACCTTGTTAGCTGTGCCTTATATGCTAGAGGACAAAACAAGCCAAGTCAATGCCACGGCTGAGCGTTTCTGCCAATGACAGTCTCAAAAACATACGTAACAAACCTCAGGAACCAGTCCTGTCAGCTTGAAGACTGGGGTTACCTTAATGGTGCAAACATGCATAAAAGGACAAAGTTCATTCCTATTATTCTGTTGGCAGATGACAGAGTTTTCAGACATGTTGTTGTCACAGCAGATCATGGGACGTTTGTTTCTCTGTCTGTCTGCAGGCCATGTGGAAGCCGGCATATGACTTCCTGGTCACTTGGGCGGCTCAGATCGGCGACAGCTACAGGGATGTGATCCAGGAGCTTCACATGGGCCTGGACAAGATGAAGAACCCCATCACCAAACGCTGGAAGCACCTGACCGGCACGCTCATCCTGGTCAACTGCCTGGATGTCCTGCGGAGCTCCGCCTTCAGCCCCGCCGCTCAGGACGACTACGCCATCTGAACGCCAGCGTTGCCCCTACACCAGCTCACCTTGCTCTTCTGGAGC